>NW_015148996.1:1266089-1283953 GCF_001465965.1 Polistes dominula | reverse complement strand
TTTTTTTTTTTTTAACCATCTATATATATTCGTTTCATTGCATTAAGATCGGCCAGCTTTTTTTTCTCTCTCTCTCTCTTTCTCTCTCTCTTTATCTTTCTGTACTTTTTACTTTCCCGTCTGTAAATAAAATTACGAGATAGGACGAGCGACCAATGAAGAGAAGGTTTCTTTTTTCTTTTTCTTTTTTTGTATTAAAAAACGTGAAAACAATTTTTTGTCTAAGCAAAATTTTTCGATAATTCATTTTCCCATCGCGTATAGAATATTATTTTCATATTTCCAACAGTACTACTATTATTACTACTATCATTTAACGATTATTTGCAACAGTGATAATAATAATAATAATAATAATAATAATAATAATAATAATAATAATAATAATAATAATAATGATAAATTCCAGGTAACTCCGTTGCGTTTGTAATTACAGCACGAATCTAATAATTAGATTAGATCGGATTAAAATCGTACGTTGATGAGCAAATCTAGCGAGCGAGTTTATCGGACTTGTGTTATGATTACGAACAAAATTAATGTCTTTTTAAAAAAAGAAATGAAATGAAAAAAAGAAAAAAAAGAAAAAAAAGTTGGTCTTATGGTACGAGAACAGCAGTAGGATGAGTAGAGATATTCCTTTACTTTTTTATTTCCTTTTTTTTTTTTTTTTGATTTTTAGTTCATAATTAACACGTTTTCACTCGACCACGTACCATCGTGGTACATTTGCAGTAGAATTACCGAGGGTAAACGGGTATAATTAATTAGTCTAGCAAAAAGATAACGCTGGACAGTTAATGGCACGTCTCCTTTAATTCGCTTTACTCCGGACCATATTTCTTTCTCTATTTTTTTTTATTTCTTTCTTTCTCTCTCTCTTTCTCTCTCTCTCTCTCTCTCTCTCTCTTTCATGTTACTTTATCGAGGTTAAAACTAGGGGAGTAAGATCTAAAAAGTTACCACACTGAGAGAAAGGACAGAAGCAATTTTTGATTTGAGAAAAAGAATAGGGTGGAAGGAGCGTAAAAAAAAAAAATGTGAAAAGAAAAAAAGAAATGAAAGAAAAAAGAGAAGTCTTTATTTCGTATCGTAAGAACGTTTAGAACGTTTTGAACGTTTAAGGAAAAAGAGTAGGGGGTTTAGGAGGAAATGGGGTGGGAAAAGGAGGAAAGTAAGAAGAGGGTGGTGGTGGTAGTGGTGGTGGTTGAGGATTGAAAAGGAAGGAAGAGGAGGATAAGTGGAGTTGAGTCCGAAAGCATAATGGGAAATCGTTGATGGAGACATTATGCCTCCTCTATTACACGCGATGAGAGAAAAGCTGTTTCACGGGCAATAAAGGGCGTGTCTTGTTGCAGAAAAAAAAATAGAAAGATAGATAGATAGAAAGAAAGAAAGAAAGAAAGAAAGAAAGAAAAAAAAGGACAAAATACGCTTTTCTCGTATCTGACCTACCCACGTCGGAAGAGTTGGCCTTCTTTTCTATATACACTTTGTGTACTCCATGTATATACAAGTATATCTATATATATATATACGCTTTCAACGATTTATTATTTAAGGAATGCACCTAGATCGATAATAACCTATTGAACGCTACGAAAAATTCTTCCACGTCAAATATTGAAAATATGATATTATTATTTGCCTATTTTTCGATCAAAAAATTTGCATTTCTATAGAAAGATTATTAATAATAATAATAGTAATAATGATAATAATAGTAATAATGATAATAATAGTAATAATAATAATAATATAATATAATATAATATTTAATTACTATTTATATAAAATTTATATTATTATAATATAATATAATATAATATTGAATGAAATATCTTTCGAGTCATTGACTGTAATTTATTGAATACATAGGTTATTTTGTTTGTTATATTTATTTATTAAAAATGTTTAATTAGAATGTTTTTATGTTGATAGATCGAAAAAGAGGACATTTTTATCGAAAAAATGATATGTCGTTTATTTTTCTACGACTTTCCATTCAGTAGATATAAGCTTTAGAAATTTTTAATTCATAATCTGAGTAATCACGTGGTTTGGTAGTACTACGTGCGTACGCATCGTAGTAAATAGTAAGAACTGTTTACTACAGACAATTGACGTGCGTAAAACTCAAGTATTTATGTAGGTCAATGGTTCATTGAATTTTTTACGAAGAAATTATATTAGTATTTTAATTAACTTTATATTGAAATATCTCAGGAACTAAAAGTCGTAGAAAATTGAAACAAGGATCATTGTAAAGGATATTTTTTTAATTTCTTTTTGTTATATTCTTAATATTTAATTAACAATTTGTTATAAACAATTAATTATAAATTAATTAAATTTAATAATTTTAGTTTTGTCACTAACTAACTAGTTTTGTCACATTTTTTTGTCCTAATTTTTAGGACAATTTTTTTTACAAGTTTATATCATATTTATGTTTATACGATATACGAGTATACTGAAATAAATTGTTAATAACAATTTGTTATAAATAATTTGTTATAAACAATTGTTAAAAAAAAAAATTATCTTCAAACTTACATTATACTATGCATAAACAGGTATATTCATACATATATACGTCAATTAATCAATTTGTTGTTATAGATATTTTATAAATAATTATTAACAAAAAAATTGCTTTAAAATATATTATAATAATATATTGCTCATACTCATATATCGAATATGAATAAGTGAAAAATAATGTTAAAAATAATAATAATAATAATAATGTAGATATCGGTAATAAATCATTTTCGGATAGGGGGAGGAAATATTCATCGTCTCGTTTACGTTTTCTTTCGATTATCCGTAACGCAATTTATTCTACCTTAACGATTCAGTAGGAAGGGAAGGTGATACGAGGGAAGGGGTACTATCGTAGAAGATTTTTCAATTCCATATGGACGCCATAGTGTGGACCAACGTGCGTGCTTGGATATTGATTTGCGAATGATTTATATATGATACCGTAATATCGTGTCTTCCCATTTCTTCTCAGCAAGCAAGCTAGCAAATAGCCTTTCCTTCCAACTAACAGGACTTTGCGTGGTGCTCTGCCCTTAAGGGAATCCATCCCTGAGCGTATCAATGCGCTTTCTACGTTTTATTTTCATATTTTTATTATTTTTATTTTTTTTTATTTTTTTATATATTTATTCCAACACTTAACGTTCCTCAAGATTTATGATTTTCTTCTTAACGTATCTCGAGAATGGCATTACTTTTTTTTTATTTATCTTTCTTTTATTTATTATTTATTCGATATTGCCAATTACATTTTAATGAAGTTATCATATTTTCCTTCGCGAATCTAAAATTTTATATATTTATTCATAAGATTAAAAATAATATAATTTAAATGTGACCATTGAAGGAGAGTTAAAATTTTATCTTATCTTTCTTAAGGTATACTTACACTATATCTTTTCTCAATTTCCATCCATTCTTTTCTTGTTTTTTTTTTTTTTTTTTTTTACGTTCTTAAAAAAATCCACGATAATATTCATACCTTGATCCAGAAATGATCATCCTTTTTTTTTTCTACTTCACACTTAAAAGGTTTATCTCGTTGCTTCCAGTATAATGCTTTACGAAAAGCTACGAACATGATTTTTCCTTTACCTATCTTTTCACTAACCCCCCCCCCTCTTACTTTCTTTCTCCTCTTTCTCACACAACTATATGAACATTTTATCTTTTATACGATTCTAGTCCATTAGGCTTGTTCACGATGATATTTGTTTTAGTAGATCCTTCTGCCTGAACCATGAGAGAAATTTTACTACCTATAAGGAAATAATATTTAATGATATCATAAAATGTTATGAAAGCGAATACGTTTTTGTTTATTACTTTTGCGAAATGGTATTTGATATACATCAAACGCGTATTTTTATTGTCACTAGAAGAATAGAAAATTACTTATTAATACGATCCATAAAAATAGTCATTAAAGGTATTAAAGGTAATAGTCTCTACTTGATAACGAAACTAGATCGTTCACAAGACCATTAGATAAATTAATCTGTACGTTCATAGTATACGATGTTATTAACCAGATCGCGACAAATGTTATTATTCTAGTATTAGAGAAATCAATGTATCACGTAAATGGAAAATTAATGTACTTTCATTAAATCAATCGTATTTGCATAATCTATCATATCCCAAAATTTGTCTAATTTCTAATATATTTTTTTGTTATTTTTTATTTCTTCAAATTTTCTTAGAAGACTAATTGTTGATCTAGTTAAATAAAATAAAAATTAAAAATAAAACTAATAAAATAATAAAATCTTTTTACGATAAAGCAGATAATATAATTTAATATATTATATACTATAAATTATCTATAATACATAATAATATATAATATAATTTAATAAATACATAATACTCTAATTTAATATAGTAATTTAATAAATATATAATATTATAATTTAATATATAATAATTTAAATTATTATAATAAATTAATACATAATATATAAAAAATTTAATATATAATATATTAATATATTATAAACATATATAATATAATTTATAATTAAGTAATATATAAATATATATATTCATTTTTCGTATGATCATTTAAATGAACAATTGTAAATCGTGTTAAAAAAGAAAGAAACATAAAAAAAAAAATACAAATAAAAAAGAAGAAAAAAAATCGTAGTTAATAGTCAGATCACGTTTATAAAAGAAGGTTGAGCTTGAATCGCGGGTCTTTTTGTATATTAGGATCTTAGAGATAAACTTTATTGCGACGTTTTCTTAGGTAGAAAATAAGGCTTTATTCTTGGTAGTAGGAGGGAGATTCATTGTAGACAAGGCAACCATACATTCTGCTTTCTAGCTTACTAGCTAGGCTACCTACCTATCTAGCTAGAGCTAGCTAGCTTTGCTTTGCTATTGCTGGTGTTCTTCCTGTTCCTACTGCGAACTCTGCTACTTTTGAATTCGATCCACGCGTCCACGTATCACAGGCACGCGCAATGTTTTATTCACATTGTATTTGTATCGTCATACGAATATCTTGCTCAGTGCCAAAAGCTATTCCCCTTTTACACAGAGAAAGACCGAGACAGAAAAAAACAGAGAAGAGAGAGAGAGAGAGAGAGACTGTAGATTTTTGTCTGAAAGTATTTTCTTGTTCTTTTTCTTTCTTTATTTTTTTTTCTTCTTATTTTTCGTTAGTTCACTTTTTCAAAAATATAAATGGCCATTCCATTTAGCCTTTTCTTCTTCTTTCATTGATTTTTCTTTCTTTTTATTTTCTCATGTTATCCCGAAAAAAAATTAAAATGATTTTCTAATAGAAATTTTAATTTATTTTTATATTCATTTGTTAATGATGTGAATGAATACATATGTGTGTGTGTGTGTAATTAATCGTAAATGAAGTTAAATTACAACCATACACCTTGATTGGTAATGCAACCTTCTTCTTACTCCTTTCTTGTTTGAATGTGAATTAAATGTAGTTCTTTAGAAATTTTACCACCGGTGACGAACGTTTTGTGTTTTTAGAACTTCAATCTTTCTCTGTCTATCTTCCAACCTTTCTCACCCTTCACCTTCAACTTCATTCCATAAATAGAGAAAAGTTTATTCCTTGGTAGGAAACGAGCATAAAGTTAGAACGGTGCACAAAAACGATTGAGTAATTTGAAGACTAACTTTTTATTCTCAAATTTTACCTACGTATGATTTGTTCTAGTTTTTTCTTTTCTTTTTTTCTTTTTTGGGTGTCTATGTTTCAATGTGATTAACTGTCAAATTTTTAAGCCAAACTTTACCTAATAAAAGAGAGGAGAAAAAAAATGAACAAAATTGGATAAAAACATTGCAGCAACATCGAGAGTCGAATCGGACGTGACGTATTGACCAGTAAAATTGAATTTTGGTATTTATATTTCTGTTACAGTAAAAATGGGTTGGAAGAAAATCTGTTTTTCTTTTTCTTTTTCTTTTTTTTTTGTCAAAAATTTTCTTTTATTATTCTATCAAAAATTTGTACGCGCTCAATATTCTGTCTTAAAATAAAGATATTAAAAAAAAATATTACAACGTTGGGTGGGTGAGGATTAGTGGCGAAATTATACAAAAAAAAAAATCGATCGAATCGTTCAAATTGATCGGTAAAAATCACATTTTTCGATGAACTGTATAATACACGCGTAGTATACGAAGAAAAAGCTTTTTTTCTGTAACACATTTTTCACATTCGCACGTAGAAATGTTTTTCGATCAATGGAAAAAAACTTTTAGGGTAAATTCTTTTTTTCTCTTCCGCAAAAAAAAAATAAATAAAAAAAAAAAATTACATTGTTCGATTATAATATGCGATATCATCATCGTAACTCGTCTAGAATGTAAAAATAGATCGAACTTGATTAAATTGACCGGGTTATAATAGGATTTGTGAATTTATCCATCGATCATATGAGAATTAAAAAGAAAGAAAAAAGACACCCCCTGCCCCCGCGAAAAAAAACTTTTTCAATCAATTTTTTTTTTTATATTCCACGTTTACTCATAATACGCAATTATTTCTTAATCCGATTAAACGAAAAAAAATTTTGTTAAAATCTCAGGTTTTTTTTTCTCCCGTCGAATAAAAAAAGAGTTAAGAAAAGAAAGAAAGAAAAAAATGAATTACAGTTTTCTAGTCGTCTAATGCTAGATATATCGTGTGTCACGTTTACAATGTAAAATAAATCTAACGCGATGAAATTGACCAGTAAAAATCGGATTTTCGAATTTATCCATCGATCATACGAAAAGAAAAAAAAAATAGACACGGCAGGAAGAAAAACTTTTTCGTAACATTTTTATTTTATTTCATTTTTTTTTTCTTTTACATTCCTACGTACCAATAATTCACGACCAACGTGATCAACCGTAAAAAAAATAAAAAAATAAAAAAAAAGAAATAAAAAAATAAAAAAAAAAGAAATAAAAAAATATACGAAAAATGTATCGAATCGAGTCACATTATGCATCTATCGTATCTCGTTTATAATGCAAAATCGATCGAACGTGAAATTGACCGGGATAGAATAGGATTTTGGAAACTAAACCAACCAACCCCACTTCCCCTCCCTTCACAGCTCTCGACCGTGCGGAAAGAGACACGCGTGAAAATGTAGCAATCAGTCTAGTAGAGTATATAGGAATCCTAGCTGATCGACGCAATCCCTGTAACGATAGGATAGATTCGAGAAAAGGTGGGGGAGGCGAGGGGGGGGGGTGAGAGAAGGGTATTAGGTGGATGAAAAAGGAACGAGACGAAGAGATCGTTTATGCACAAATACGAGAGACAGTAGTAGTAGTAGTAATGGTAGTAGTAGTAACACTGGATTCTAGTTCTGGTTCGTCCTCTCAATTTTGAAGGTTCCACGATGGTGGTATTCCAACCATTGGTCGTAGTGAAATTACAATGACGTACATACACACACCGAGGGAAAGCAATTTATTACACCGCATTTCCGCTACGTAGGTTTACCCAACGAAGTTAATGACTATCATCGGATCTATTTAGCGCATGAAATGCTCGGCAACGATTTGTCTCCTATACCACCCTTTACCTATAACCCCCGCCTACGTGAATATTCACGGATTTCAATGTTTCAACTGTATGATTTCTCTTCAATATATATGCGATTTGACAGATTGAAAGATATATATTTATTTTGATTATTATTGTTAAAAATTATATAAAAACTTTTTCTTTATATATATATATATATATTTTGTAAACGTTTTAAATTTAAGAAAGAGTTATCATGAATTTGTCTCTCGTATACGATAAATAACTTAGAGAAGTTTGTACTTTATTTAGTTTGTAAGTGGTGATAAAAGAGATTTTTCCAAGTTGAGAGTAAATTTTGGAATGGTGTGGTTTCTAAGGTTGAAAGTTGAAATCTATGTGTTGTGGGTTTTTGGAGAAGAAGGATATTTAATTGTAGAACTTGTTTTTATTAAGGTGTTACTTTAGTGTAAAGGGAAAACTTTATAATTACAATAATAGTAATGATAACATTAATACCATTATTATCCCATCGTCATAACCGTATGCAAATAATAATCATTCTACTACTATATTATTATTATTATTACATATCTATTTATTTTATATACCTAAGAAATAGTATGCAAAGGTTAATTTATTATTTAATTTAATTAGTACTTATGTGACAAAAATTATTTAAAAAAATTGTATTTATTTAGTAGTATCATAGTAAAATATTGATAGTAATGATTGTGTAAAATATTCGTAAAGATTTTAAGCATTGTTAAAAACTATAGGGAAAGATATAAAGGGGGGATAGAGAAAAGACACATACCAGTGAGAAGAAGAAGGAACGCGTATGGGAATCGTAAGAAAGAAGGTGGGAACGAGCTTACGATTCACGGTACGGTACGATCTAGATAATTCAGCCATTTATCTCATACTTCTTCTCTTTGCCATGGACCAAGAAGCACTTGTTCGTTTATCGGTCCCTCTTGCTCTTTATCGTAACGCGCTTGCGCCCTTTTTCCTTTCTTCTTCTTCTTCTCTTACCTCACAATTCACACAATCATATATATATATATAGAAACGTGTAAGCATTCCAAGGGAAGCCACATTTTCTCTTATCCGCGTCCTCACGGTCCAAGTTCGCAGTCATTCCACGTGGTTCCACCTCGGCTAATAAACGACCTTAGGGATTTCCTACGTCTTAGAAGCTTCTTCTCTTTCGCACTACACTGAACTGCTTATTCTCTCTCTCTCTCTCTCTCTCTCTCTTTCTTTTTCTTTCATTCTTTATTACTTTTTTCTCACAAGCAAGTATTATCGAAATTCTAACACCAAACGTCTAGTATTATATCGATCCAAAGTATAAAAGACAGACAGACAGACAGAAAGACAAATGGTTAGAATTAAAGTAAATAATTTTAAAACTTTTGCAAGACTATCATTTCAATCTAATTCCAAACTTAAATATCCTATCGTAATTTCTAATTCAATTTAATATCTCGTGCTAAAATTCCTATTCTTGATCTAATGTCTTTAAAAAGTAGTAAATTAATTTTAAACAATCAAATTTTATTTATTCAACAAACAAAATATATACAATTGAACTAATGTAAAAAGAGAATAATCAAAAATCTTGTAAAAGATATAAATGAAATAAAAGGAAAGTAAAGTAAGAAAAGTAGAAAGATATAGTTAGCAAAGTTTTATCGACCTGTAGGAAAGAGTGAGGCGGGGGAGGAGGGAGGAGGAGGAGTAGTAGTAGTAAAGAAACTAATGTAGTACCGGGCGTTCATTAACATACAAGCATCGTTGGTCGTATCGTCGTGGGTGCAACTATGCCGACGACGACGACGACGACGACGACGATGATGCCAACGTCTACGAACGACGACGATGACGACGACGATGAAGATGAGGATGAGGACGAGGACGAGGACGAGGACGAGGACGAGTAATTACGCACGCCTAACGCGCCTGTGTAGCCGAGTAGCAAAGTTGTGTGCATGCGCGCGCGAGTTTTCCTAGTGTAAGTAATAATAATAGTAGTAGTAGGTAGGTAGGTAGACGCGTAAGGTGTAAGAGAAGGTGGTGTCGGAGTTGGGTGGAAGTTGGGGAGGGGAATGGTGATGGTGGGTGGTTGGGTTGGTTCCGAGGATAGGAAAAAGGGTGGAAGGGTTTGAGTTGTACGTTATGCGTAGTAACGTCGTAGAAACGTGTGTTGCGTATACTCTCATGTTCGAAAAGAGAGGTGGTGTACCAAAAGGGAGTCGAAAATCGCCAAGGCAAAAAGAAAGGTGAAACCTCGACAGACATAGAGAAAAAAAAGAGAGAGAATGAGTGAGTTATATTGTACTAGTATTAGTGTCTACCTGACGCCCACTACTACTAGTTACGAGAGGATAGATGGTGGTCTAGGGGGGATGGATAGTTGAAGAAGGGGGTGGTTGCGCTACTACCGCCACCGCCACCTACACCCTCATACTCACTCGCTCACTCAGTCAGTCTACCTACAACCTACCCTTCTCTCCCACTACTCCCATCATCACCGACACACATATACCTGCTTACTGTGAAGAGAAAGGGAGATACTCATAGAGAGAGGGAGAGAGAGAGAGAGAGAGAGAGAGAGAGAGAGAGAGAGAGAAAGAGAAAGAGAAAGAGGGGGGTGGTATAGGGCGCTGCCGAGGAAAATCCAACGTAGTTGACGTTGACTCTCCTTTCATGGTATTGCTCTTGGTCTTGGTCTACTACTGTTGGTATACTGGATACAGTAGTGGTGGTAGTGAAGGTAGTATTAGTGGTGGTGATGGTGGTGGTGGTGATGGTGATGGTGGTGGTGGAAATGGTGGTGGTGGCATGGATTGCTTCCAGTGTTCGCGCGGCCGCTCCCTGTCGCACACGGACTATTCACCCCGACGCTACAGGCGTCGCGACGCTCAAACTATCGGTGACGAAAACGTGCTCGGTGCGCCGTTGTCTCACACTTTAATCGACTAGAAAAATAATAATAATAATAATAATAATAATAATAATAATACGTAATTACTTTTTTTTTCGTTTTTTATATATTATCATCATCTTAATTTGTTCATCGCATTTATTATTATGATAGACCTATCATCATTCGGTCGTGTGTGGTGTTAGGTTTATTCGTGTTATTATTTTTACAGTGATATATATCGAGGAGATTTTTTATTTCTCGTTTTTCATATATATTTGCGTCGTATACGTCAAGGTCACTTTTTTTATCTCTGTTTTTTTAGGAGTGACGTGTTTTATCGTTTTATCCGTATTATTTTACTTTCTTCTTTTTTTGTTGAGAATAGTATTACTTCACGGTGGTTGATTTTTATTTTACTCAAAGTTACGTGGTGGGTGAAGGGGGTAGAAAAATAATCGAAGTTCTTTTGTTGTTATCTTACAGGAAGTTTTCGTTATAACTCGTCGTACTTCTTAGACGAGATTAAAACAAGGTGTCGAAGTTTTTTCTCATTTTGTTGATATTTTCTTTTCTCTTTTAGTTTTTTTTTTTGGTTTTCTAAGAGAAAATAATACAGTGTTAAAACTTTATCGACGTTGTATTTTCTGATATTGTTTTTTGGTTGAACGTTAAAAAAATTATCGTTCCTTTCTGATTATTTCAATCGGATAAAATATCGTGTCAACTTTGTGAAGTTTTAGATTTCAAAGGTTACGGTCCCTAAGGAATCTTGTCATATCAAACAGCAAAAGTAGACATATCAAAGGAAATGGGATCAAGTGAAGAAGATAGAGGAAGATTGAGATAGAACAATTTGTTTTTCTTTTTTACTTTGTTTTTTTTTTGATTCAAGTACATATCACAAAACGCATAAAAGAAACTTGACCGATGACGAGCGACTAAAACCAACAAGTGTCTTAAATCAACAAGTCCAAACTACCAAGGTCGTCGTCGTCGTCGTTGTCGTCGTCGTCGTTGTCGTCGTTGTGTCGTCGTCATAGTCATAGTCATAATCAAAGTTGTATCAAAAACGGAAATTTTCATAAGTTTTTCTCATCTCGTAATCGAGAATTTTTTTTATTATTACTTGTATGAACTAAAACTTGACATCTGAAGAAATAAGAAGAATACAAATATCTATATATATCTATATATATATGTATATGTATAAAAGAGAAGAAATTCAAGATAAAGGATTTCTTTTATAGTTCTCTCTTACGATCGGTGTATATATCAATAAATCTATGAGAGAAACGTGTTCTTCGGTTTACGATAAAACGAGTAACGAAAGTCGATTGTTTTTCGAAGAAAAAGAACAAATAGAAGAAGAAGAAGAAGAAGAAGAAGAAATAGTAGATATCAAATAAGATATTAAAAAGAACACGTATATCATATTGTTCACTTATTTATTGTATATTTTTTTCTTATTGATTTTTAACCAATCAAGTTATATATATATCTATCTCTTCATAAATAATAACAATATTATATTGAACATTTGATATTAAAACGGATGAACAATAATAATAATAATGTATAGAAATTCGTTTCTGGATTAAATCCATGATGATATAACCGCAAAGAATATTCCGGGAACATTTGACTGGTGTCCGCGGTCCATCTCCCTAAGGACTGCCCTTCAAATCCAACGAGGCTGATTATTCCCACGAACTGTTGGATCCGTGCCAAGGAAACTGGGCTGTGCTTCACACTTTCGGAATACACATATATATATATATATATATATACCGTTCTATTGCTCTCTGCGTTAAAACGAATTACTCGAAAGATCAACAAAATCTCGAAAAAGAAGAAAAAAAAAGGAAAAGAATTTTAACCTGTCAAGTATTATTTTTTAAAGAACAAAAAAAGAAAAGGAAAGAGAGAAAAAGTAGAAGAAGAAAAGTTGAGAAATATAATAAGTTTTGAGAGGAAATATTTGACAGGAATCATTGGGGTGACCTCGATCAAGAAAGCCTTAATTGAAAAGCTCTCCCGAGTGTAGTCTACCTCGATAGCGTTATCTCTTTCTCTCTCTCTCTCTCACATTCTCATTGATGTGGCCGATCTCGTGGGAGTATTAAGATCTATCTGAACGTCTCACCGTTAGCCTCGTTTCCTCGTTCACAAACCATCACCACCAGTACCAATACCGTAAAGAGAGATAGGAAGAGAGGCAACCAACAGCAGTAGCAGCAGTAGCAGCAGTAGCAGCAACATCAGCAACATCTACTCGTAACCATCGAATTCCAATTATGTCGCAACATCGAAGAGGTTCCGTACACGGAGCAAGTCCCGTTCCAGGTCATCCTACACCTACTGCTAGTAGTAGTAGCACTAACAGCAGTCTTCCTATCTCTACTCATGAGATTCAAACGAGAGGGATACCTTTGCCAGGAATGGTAGCCCCGTCCCGTTCGATCCATGGTAGCCCAATGCATGGCAATCCAATTCATGGGTTTGTCAATCCACTCGGACCAGCCGGTATCGTTCATCAACCACCCCCAACGCATACAACAACACCCCTTGTAGTAGCCGGAATTTCTCATCGGCAGGGGGAGAACGCGCATCAAGGTATCGGAACGTCCATTCTCGTCGGATTATTACGAGATATACGAAAGACCACTGGAACGTTGTTTATTTATTTCTTTTATTACCCCATAGAATCGTATTTATGTGCTCTTTAGTTTTGTCATTTATAAGAAAATTATTTAATATTTTCTATATTGATAATTGAAATATGGTGAATTTTTATTAATAGTGTTGATTTTTCAATTTTAAAATAAGGCTTCAATTCTATATTTTTTCCCACCCCATGAGATAACGTGGAGGACACGTGACTGATAGTGTGTTTTTTTTTTTTAACATCCGACGAACAAATAACGAATCTTTTTCATTGGATTTTTTTTTTCTAAAATCCCATTCAGCAATGTTGATCGAATCGAATATTAGAAAATACCCACAAGAATGTTTCTTTTCAGTTTCGAAACGTATATATATATATGTTTCAATCAAATATACATTTATGTACAATTATATATACAGTACATATAGAGAAACGATTAGTGTAGTAAAGCTGCGCGTTTGATATGAAATTCCTAAAAGCGTCAACTGGAAGTAGCTTTGAAATTGAACGACATGAAAACTCGTTAGAGAAATTAATCGAGCATTTAAACGTTTAACGAGACGGAAGTATATTAAGTAATGCAAGAGAAATTCCATCGAATAGGGCCATTGAATTTTCTTTTAGTTATTTCTTTCTTTCTCTCTCTTACTTTCTTTCTGTTTCTTTTCCTTTTTCTGTTTCATGTCGTTTCCCTTAGGCTTGTCTACCAAATGCATTTTATTGCATCTGGCACAACAGAGAAAAATACTATTTACTAAGAAATTGAATTTAGAGTCGCGTCATTCTGTTCGTGGTCGATGAGATGCTCGGGAGTCTTTTTCAAAAGAGAAATCGAGTACGTGAAAGTCCTTCTGAATGACATTTATTGATCTTCCATATACAAAGATATCGCGATTAATTCATACAAAAATAAACAATGTAATCCCAGATTTATTTGAAAATAATTTTACATTTGCTGCAGTAATTATTCCTCGTTAATTTGTTTTATATTTCCTTAAAGAGGTATGGTTTTATTTTGAAAATATTCCATGGTGATTAATTAAATTTCTAACAATTTAATACAGATAATAATAAATTTGATTTTTAATATCGAATAAATAGTTAAAAATTGAACTGCGATTTCAAATGCATTTTAAACAAATTATTTGATTGTAAAATCATTAAAATTGGAAATGAGAAGATTAAAAGTCCAGCGGTCTTTCGTTCGGTCTCCGATGACCTTGATCATCGTCATCATCATCATCATCCAGCGGATGTTCGCTTGAAGGTAGCGAAAAAGTCGTGCAACAGGGTGGGCCGACTTCTTCGTCATCCGGTTCACCATATTCTTCGCATGGTTCTCCTATGAGAACACCGATGAGTTCTGGTCATGGAACACCACAGGATTCACCACATGTTACGAGACATCGTAGAGACTCCGAACACTCGAGTTCCTCGCCATCAATTGGTGGTAATATAACATCGAGACGTGGTTCTACCGACGTCATTATTGGGTCTTCGATTCAGGATGGTCATCATCATCCTTCAGGATCACCTGGTGCACGTGCACGACGCAGATCAGACTACAGCCCTCATCAGGGTATGTTTCCTATTTCATCCCAAACACTTGCTCCTTTTTATTTAGTTTTTCAATGAAAATTTAATGCAGGTACGACGTAGCCCTTATTAGGATTCGTTTATTTTATCCTCTCATTTTTTTAAATAATTATTTTCTTACCTGGAATCGTTTAAATTTCTATTTTATTTTGTTTATTGATTTGAAACAACCCTGATCTGTTTTCATTGTTTATCCATTTGTTGATTCTCAGCTAATTATTATTTAATTTCTGAATCATTGATATTTCTTCCCGACATTTTTTCCCCTTTTTGTTTAGTTTGGTTTTTTCAATGACGATAAATTGAACAAACTGAGAATAATCTTGATCGAACTGCTGACCACAAAAGGATTTTGTTGCTGAAAACGAACAGTTCTTCTCTGTCGAATTTCTGTATCTTTTGTGGGCCTTTCAAAACCTCATGATACTTTGCGTTGCCCTTTGATCTGACAGCCTGTGGCTTTGCAACATGCTCGGTCTATGTATTACTTATATGTGGCTAAAAGTTCCTATCAAAGGAACTTGTCGCACGCATGCGTTTAGTCAAAAGCTTTAAATACATCCACACTCGTTAACTAACGTGTGTTCTTTAATATCAAGGTCTTTATTTACACTACATTTTGTTTATTCTATATATATGTGTGTTTCTTTTTAAGATAAATTAAAAATAAGGATAATTCAAAGGAAATAGTAAAAAGAAAACTACTGGAAAATTGCAGGATTGGTTTAAACGATTGTATAGGAAAAATAAAAAGAAACGAGATAGAAAATGTCAGAAAAAAAAATAATAAAAATAATATTTCTCTTTGATGCATCAAAACTATGAAACGTTGATTGGTTCAATTATTTTTTTTTCTCCTTCTTCTTTGAAAAATCAACTAAATACATTTTGTTTCTAATCCAAGGGATATATTTTTTTTCTTTTTGAAGTAAAAAAAAGAAAGCTAGTCTTATGAGGTTCCAAAGAAGGATCTTCGTTTCTCGAAAAGGTTGAAAAAGTGGGAAAGACGTGAGATGTTTTCGAAAGTAGCAATTCTCTATCCAAGATACCTTGAAGTAAGGAAGCATTCGAATTTCTTGTGTTTACTAAGGACGAAGAGAAGGATCTTCTTCTACTTCTTCTTCTTCTTCTTCTTCTTCTTCTTCTTCCTTCTTGCGAATTTTAAACTTTGTACAATTTTTCAAGCTCAAGTTTGTAAGAGAGTGTCCAGTGTATATAGAAAATTAAGTGAGAGAATTTCAAAGGAATTATTTTCAAAATTTATTTAACAAAACTAATCTCGTTGTTAATTTTTAAATATTTTTTGTCGTTTCTTCGTAAAATCGTAATTTTTATAGATTTGTTTTATTATTAAATCATAGGTAAAAAGAAGTTCAAGAGTAGTACTTGCTTGCAACTTTTTTCTTTTCTTTTTTTTTTTATTTTATTTTATTTTATTTTATTGGAAATGAAAAACTTTGTTGCCTGTTCGAGACGTTGCCACCGATTTGAACGGTCGAACGATTGTATAAGAAAGTTTTCATCTTTCGAAGTGCGATTATTTTTCACGATTGGTAGAATGGAGAAACCCATAAGAATCTTGTAAAGTATTTTTTTTCCCCTTTTTTTCAAAGAATCTAGAAACTTCTCAGGTACATCTATATATATATACAATACATGTGCATTTATCGTTGTCGCAAATTGTCTTGAGAAAGTAAGAAAGAAGATAAAATAAAACGTAAAAAGGGACCAATTTTTATCTTCTCTCTCTCTCTTTCTAATACTCTCTCGGCGTTTAAAACTTTATAAGGTGATTTTTTTCTTTTGGATTTCTTTCGAGAAAAAGTTAAACGTGTGGCAAAACGAGTTTCGAACGTTAATTTAAAGTTGAAGTTGTAAACCGTGAAGCCAATTTTGTCTGTTTTCCAGAAAATGTTATTTTCTTGAGAGAGTTCTCCTATCTCACGATACGTTTGTTTATTTCTAATCTTTTTTTTTTTTTAATAAATTATTAGAACAAAATTATCATATAAGGACTAAAGTATTCAAGATTAGCTTTGCAAAAAAAAACAATTAAAATAAAATACGAAGAAAAGAAATAATTTAAATTTCATATTTGAAAGAGAGTTTTTTTTTAAAGAGAGTTTTATTTGCAAAATTTTTCGTTGGTCGATAATTCTAATTGATCGAGTTGAAAGTTTTCGTGCCGAGAATCGTATTTTAGCAAGCAGGTATCAATTATTTTTCTCATGTGCCAGAGTAAAACGGAAATAAGTTAGGCGCGGTATTCTTTTTCCTCTTATTTCGTAGGTATCGTGTGTACCCGTGACGGGGTGCAATTTGCAAACAATTTGCACGGATTGCCGAGGTAATTTAGTAGATGAGAGAAAGAAAGAGAGAAAGAGATAGCAAGAATTGTGTTTGGTTTTGGGGGTTCGATGAATAATGTAATAAAAAAGAAAAAACTATAAAAAAAAGTGTTAGTAAAAATATTAGACAAGAAAATTATTCTGGCTTCTTGCCAGAATGAACGTGATTAGGTAGAACAAAAAAATTCATTTGGGTCAAGGATAAATCGTTCTTTTTGTGTCTCATTAAATTATTCATTCATTCATTTTTATTTTAATCCAATCAATTTGTTATTGCATTTTGTAATTAGTATTACAAGACACTAAATATAGTTCATATAATTTAATTATATAATAATTTATTATTAGTTCATAAAAATGAATAAATGCAATATCATAGAAATATTATGATGTTTGTACTTTAAGACTGTTTAAAAAAAAATGAAAGAAAATAATTCGAAAGGGTTGTCCAATTTGAATGTGATGGTGGTGGTTGTGGTTGTTTTCGCATTCCGTTATTTTTCGGAGCGTTGATTTTGCTCATGGAAAAGAATTTCCTGGACTGTCTCTCTCTCTCTCTCTCTTTTGGAAGTTAATAATGTTTGTGGTATGCCATGAAAGAAATGGGCGTGTCCTTGCAATTCGTCACTGATAACGGGAACGGTTCGCTTAACGAGATTCCGTGCTCGTGTACGCACGTTTAATGAAATCTTTTTGCGGAATAATATTGCCAAAGTTTTGCATTGCTGCTGTTTGCTTGCTACATTCACACACACACACACACACACACAC
>NW_015148996.1:1242489-1260258 GCF_001465965.1 Polistes dominula | reverse complement strand
TATATATATATATATATATGTATTATTTTTTATTTATTTTTTAAATCACAGGAAGAAATTTAATTATTCATTTATCTGGATTATCTTAGCAAATTTTGTATTATTATCATATGCATTTAATTAATATATATTTGAATAGAGAGTAATAAAGTATTGTATAAATTTTTATATGTATAAAAAAATGCTTGCACAAGTTCTATGGTCTAAAAAAATAAAAATAAAATCTTTTATGTGAGTTATCTTTCCACATAGTTATCTATGAAAAATAATTGTTCTCTTCTTGTTTGAGTTCTTTATTTCAACGTTTCACAAACAAGTCCTCTTTTTCATGTTCTCTTTCTCTCTCTCTCTCTCTCTCTCTCTTTTTGCGTTCGTTCGTTTATCACTAATCACAGCACACACATACATAAATACATTCATACACATATACACATATATACACTCTCTCGTTAGCTTATTGCTTCCATTCATTCGCGTCGTAGCTCTCTATCACTGTCAATCTTTTCTCATCCGTACTCGATCTCCTATCCAGCTTTACATTCTCTATCGATTTCTATTCCTTCACAATCTAGAAATTTAGGGCATAGTCTATGTCAGCTGATAGTTATATATATATACTAATCTCTTATACGTTTTCCTATTCAATTTTTGAGATTTACGATGGATGATGCTGACAAGTGCATTTTTTTTTTATTAATTATTGCTATATTACTTAACTCATTCGTATAAAACGTATGTTATTTCTGTTTTAAATATGTTATTAGTATATCATCATATAAAGTAATAAAATAAATCATGATTGTAACGTTATTGATAAAAATTTAGCATTGTAATAAATTAAATTAAAAAAAAAGAAAAATATTGAAAAATATTTAAACGACGAGAAAATATATTTATAACAAAAATTTACAAATTCATTTTTAGATTAATACCCCAAAGACTCGTGGGAAAATAAATTCTTATGTTAATGTTCGATTGATGTGTGACGTATCGTTAACAAATTATACAGGGAACCCTTAGGGATGCAAATATGTTTAAAATATTGGAACGATTTTGATGTAGTAGTAGTAGAAACATATACACACTAGAAAGAGACAGAGAGAGAGTAAAATTCGTGTATATGGTTGGGTTGTAACACAAATCGGTGTAGCAGAGGATTTGCTGCAGACTATCCTCTCTCTCTCTCTCTCTCTCACACACACACACTCTCGATGATGATGGGGAGGAGGAGGAGGAGGAGGAGGAGGAGGAGGAGGAGAGGTGTCCACAGGGAGGAGAAACTTTAGTCTCGACGAATGCTTCGAATACGAGAGCTTTCGTGGTCGCGATGACATACGGTCAGTTTCACATGCAAATTAAACGAGCTGTACACGTTGCCCCAAACCTTTCACCACCCCCTTTTTACCGAACCCCCCACCTAACTCCTCCACCCGTACAGATTTTCTCTTGACGCAGTTTATAACCACGTTTGTGTTACCACGCGCGATTTTTGAATTTACAAATTCCGAATCATCGTTTAATCGTACGTGTCGACGAATTTTTTTCACTTTGTTTTTCTTGTTTTTTTTTTTATTTCTTTATTTTTTTTTTCCTTTCTTTTCGTAGATTTTTCCATGCACCGATATAAATTCGTATTATCTGGTTTGTTTTCGTGTTCTTTCTTTTTTTTTTCCTTTTTTTATTTTGTTTTGTCACGCACGGAATTAAAGTTCGAATAAATTTGATGATGGGGTAAGGTAAAAGAAAGAGAAAAGAAATACAAAAATTATTATCCATGTTCCTCGTAAATCTCATTTGTCGTAATACCTTTATTATATATCCATATTTATATCCAACGATTTCTTCTTCTTAATTCTCGTTACGTTGAATTTCGTTACTCTACTCGGTAATAGCAGTTATTATTATTATTATTATTATTATTATTATTATTATTATTATTATTATTATTAATATTATTATTATTATTATTATTATTATTATTATTATTATTATTATTATTATTCGTTGCTCGTTTAAATCGAAATAAAGAAAAGAAAAAAAAAAACAAAGAAGAATGGTATAAAAAGGAACTTAGCAAGCCTAGCAAGCACCAATTTCGATCTACTAGACGATCTATCTCGATTTAATGGGAAGTCAGGGGTAGGAGGGATGGGGTAAATTAGAAAAGAAGGATTCTTAGCATGAAGAAACACGCGAACGGATCTTTATCCTTGTCGTCTAGGTGCACGCTAGTAGTGTCTTCTTTGCTGGACGTCAAAAAGTATAACAATTCCGACAAGGACAAAGTCACCATTGGGGTAAGATAGGTGTAATAGTAGTGGTGGTGGTAAATTTCACGGTGTGTGGGTGGATATATACCGAACTTTGCCGAAGGAACGGACCGAATATCGATCTCGGAATTCTTCTTATCGTTAGACTATGACTGGATTGTGTATGTGTCTCTATATGTGTATAGGTGTGTATGGGGGTGGTTCTCTTTCTCTTCTTCTTCTTCTTCTTCTTTCTTGGATGCTTCGCTCGTCGTTATTCGTAATTCAGGCTGTTGCCGTTCCTTCCTCCGTCGAATATCAAACGACCTGGATAACTTGCTCGCCGTAGGCGTCGTTGCGTTGGGAACGTTAAATCTTTCTATAACATAGATTGGAGAAATTTAGGTACGCTATGTTGTTATGGAATTTATGAGAGACAGTGTCTAACACCAAAAGATCGAATATCTATCCTTTGACACAACCGGCTTTATTATAATTATTTTTTTTTTTTTTTTAACAAATTTATCGTAAAAGATTTTTTTCATTCTTTCTTTGAAATTTTGTTGAAAATTTGATTTTGTTATTTGTCAAAATTATATTTAATATCGAGGGTTTTTTAATTCATTTATTTATATTTTGTTGAAAATTTGATTTTGTTATTTATCAGAATTATATTTAAATGAATTTCAATGTCGATGATTTTCATTTAATTTTTTTTTCTTGATTAAAATTATGATTAAATAAATTCTCCAATGAAAGATTTTAATTCAAAAGAATTCATTATTCTGAATTAATATTATGGTTTAAACAATATTTAATATTCTCTCATACCGTAGGATTTTCATCTATTTTTTAGCTTTGTATTTTTTTTTTTTTTTTAAACATATGATATTTCATTTCACATATTAGAAGAAAAATTCGAAATGTATTATAGGGCTTATCACTTGCAGCTAGTTGTAACAGGAAGATTGAAAATCCTTTTGTGCGTGGGATGAGTTATTGGAAAAATGAAAGCCCCCTTTTTTCGTTTGGATATCATTGTTTTTACTTCAAATTTTTCCGTATCTTGTCATGCAATTTTTCATATCTATATAATAGTGAGAAATTTTGTTATAATTGAACATTACACAATTTAATTAAAAAACAAAGATAATACTTTATTTTTGTTGGATATAATGTTAAGGTACTATGTATCGTCAAAAATTAGTATAAATTTTAATTATATAATATAATATATTTTTTAAATATACTACAGTTATCTCTCTATAATTATAACTAATAATGTAATATAATAATTTTTTTGGTGTTACGAATAAAAATTTTGGATGTTGGTTTCATTGTACCAAAGAAGAAATTCAAATTGTATTGTCATATTCTGAAGTACGAAATCTGTCTATGGAATTAACGAGTAGTAGTAGTAGTAGTAGTAGTAGTTTTAACACAAAAATCGAGAATCCTTTGAGGATAGAAAAGTTATGATGGTTAGAAATAAAAAAGAAAAGAAAATTGTTCATCAACAAATATTGTTATTTTACTTTGAACGATCGTGCCATGTAATAAAATTTTTTTATTTTTCATTTCCTATACACAACGTGGAGGAAAAGAAAAAGAAAAAGAAAAAAAATGTTCAAATTTTACCATCTCATATTGTAAAGTACGAGTATATGCAACAAAACCTATTCCGTGCATAGAAAAGAAGAAGAACATGATGAATAACGTCGTCTGGTATTGTATAAGATAAAATAAAAAAAATGAAAAAAAAAAAAAAAAAGATCGGTGGTTTATGTTACAAAGAATATTTATTCGTTCGTTTTCTTCTCTATTTTTTTTTTTTCTTTCTTTCCTTTTTTTCGTCATTTTTTCCTTTATCGTGGGAAACGATGCGTTACGTGCGAGTGTGCAAGGGAACATAGAAAGTGCATGCAACTGAGAGCTTTATTGTGGGAGAGAGTGAGAGAGATTATCGATCGTTTTTACGTCATGCAAGTTTCATTTCACAGATAGATTAGTCGACGTAATCGCATCAGTTTTCCTAGTATACGTTTACTAAGATTAACGCATAAATATGGGTTAATTCTCACGTAAAGGTCGAGCATGAATGCGAAAGTGGATTTTTACTTTAAAAACGTTTCATCGATATTTATGTCACTCTTGCGCGACACGTAAACACATACTTAAACGATTATTGCTTTTTTTTATTTGTTATCTTTATAATTATTAATATTTTTATATTATTCATTTTTCTTAAGTTCACGTAAAGTTAAATATGTATTTTAATTGTTCAGAAAAAAACCAAAATTCTCTTTCAATATTTCTACAATCATAATTACTTGTATTATTTTATTATAGCTCGTAGTTCATACTAAGCTATAATATTTCATCATTAATTTAAAGCAATAATAGGAATCTAAATAATATATATATACCTTTGGAAGATACAAGAAGGAATCGTTGAGTTATAGTATGAGAAATTTCCGAAACGTTATATCATTTCGAGGAACGTAACGACTCTTGCAAATTTTCAAGGTTCCTGTTCAGAGTTTTAACGACACCCCCTCGTTTCTCACCCTCTTACCTTACCTTACCTTTTCACCACCCTCTTCACAACTCTGTCCGTTGGGACCGAGTGAAAAATATACGCATACACATACACATCTATATCTATATCTATATCTATATATCTCGAGAGTCATGCATTTATCAAGGGCCCTGCAGGAAAGAAGAGGGTGAAAGGAAATAGGATGGGGGTAAGAAGGAAGGAGGGAAAATTATGCGAGCTTACACGATACGTCCACCATCAGATTCATCCGTCGACACACACATACGCGGAAATGCATATACACACACTAGTATATTGGGCAGCACGCGAATTGTGAACCTCGTCAAAAACTCAGACTTCAGTTCAGATTTACATATATATATATATGTATTACAAGACTTGATTTTAAGTATTTGATATTAAATTTACGAACATTTTATGTAGAATTATTTATATCATAAGTGGACACGAGATAAATGGTCTTGTAAATTATTTATATGCATATATATATATATTTTATTTTTTTATTATTATTAAATGCAGCTAAAATAATTTATAATACCAGATGATAAAGATAAAACGATATGCTTTTCTTTTTATTTTTTTTTTAGTGTAAAACTATAAAATTGTTAAAAAAAAAGATTGAACCAATTAAAATTTTATTTGACACGTCAAATAATTAAATTAGTGTTAACGATCAGACCTTGGAAATACGTCATTTAATATTGTTCAAGTAATTTACTTTGTCCGTGAGCCAAAAACAACGAAAAATTCGTTCGTATTGGTGATTTACATCGAAATTAAAATACTCGGATAATTCCTATGCAGATTATTAGAATTCTTGAAAGAAGAACCTTCATCTCCTTCTCCCCACTCTCCCTCATTTCTCTCGAAAAAGGTTTCATATTTTTCTTAGCATGAAAACTTTTAACTTGCCTTCCTCGTTTGCTCCATTTCAGTTTTTAATAGTCGGCCGTTTTCTTCCGGCAAAGTCACATTATAACCGATGATTTACGATGAAATGAGCGTGGTCTCTTTATCTTTCTCTCTCTCTCTCTCTCTCTCTCTCTCTCTATCTTACTCACACTTTAACTAAATTTATAGACGTCTAGGTTGTTTCTCTAGTATGGAATGGGATTAATTGTGCCGTTACATTAATCATATTTCATCAAGCTCTTGTGATCTATTGCTCTCTTGCACAACAAACGCAGCTTTCCTGAACGCATTAAGCAACCGAACTAATCGATATTCACGTTAAAAGAGAAATAGAGAGAGAGAGAGAGAAAGAAAGGGAGAGAGAGATGAAATGGATGCTTTTGCGGTAAAACGCCTAAGTATATTTCCTCATATATCCATTTTTCGATATGATCCTTTATGGAGAGAAAGTATACATTTTTCTATGAATATACCTTTGATGCTGATCCTCAGATTAAAATTCGGTCTACCGTAAGCTTCCTTTTATATTTTTTTATTTTTTTGGTCGATGTTACATTTGCAAATGAGAATAAGTATTATAGTAAACTCTTTTTTGTAATTACATATTATTTATATTTATTATTATTTGTAATTATTATAATTAATAATAATGTATATTTATTATTTGTAATTATATATTAATTATATATAATTTATATATATTTTTCTATGATAATAATAATAATAATAATAATAATAATAATAATAATAATAATAATAATAATAATAATAACCATCATAATATACTCTTATCACGTATTATTCGTTATAATCTACCACGTAAATAAATTATAAATCATTTCGTTTAAATGCCATTCATTTATTTTTGATCAATGATGATTTTATTTCTCTCTTTTATTTTTATTTTTTATTTTTTCATGAAATTTAAATAAATCGAGATATCTAATCTTTAAAAGTAGGAAACGAGATGATATTTTTGCACGGGCATGAGGATTTTCTTGTCTGCCGAAAAAGGTTTAAACCGTTGGCAATGTTTTACGTTCTGCTTTTCCAGCTGCATGCTCGACTGCAGTACAAGTTTGGACAGCTTCCAGAGTTTCGCGTCTGATTCCGTTCCGTTTCGTTCCGTTTCGGCGCGAATTTCAACGCGAGCTTTAGTTTCGTCCTTTGGAGGAGTTAAAGTCCTAGTATTACCTTTACACTCTTGGAAACAACGAGCACGTCCATTGCTTTTTTTTATTTCTTTCTTTTCTCTTCCACTTGATAGCGTAAAAAACGATTAAAACACAAGTTTTTCTTTTGATTTTTTTTTTTTTTTTCAAAATAAGAACTTATCTTTAAGCCCTTCTGAAATTAGTTCTTTTCTTTTGTTTAATTTTTTTTTTATCTACGAACTTTTTTCCGATTAATTTGGCTAAGAATTGAAGGATTTTTTTTTCGTTCTGTTTTATCTTTTTCTGGTTTATTTATTTTCGTGTTTTATTATTGTAACGAAAACTGTAAATTCGTAGAATCATTCATGAATGGGATTTGAAACGTCGTGTTTGAAACTGTCGGGAAAAAAATATTCGATTAGTTCTTTGAATTTTAATGTTGAAAAAATATGTGGAAAATAAAAAAAGAAGAAAAAAAAACCTTTAGTCGTTCACCAATATTTTTTACACACACACACCCAACAAGATATTTCTTTTTTATTTTTATCGTAACAGTAAACTAATATTTTACAAACGTGAACTACCTTTTTTTTTGTTTGCATTTTATCTTGAAAATTTTAAAAGCGAAACAGAATCGTCAATTCGATCCTTTCGAGTTAATTTAATTTCTACAATTATTGATGTAATAATCGTAATTTCTTGCAACATTATTATAAAAAAAATTTGAAGGTGTAAGTAACTAAAAAAAAAATAAAAAAAGGATTTTGAGAGAGAAAGGTGCTGTTATAGTAGAAGAAGGTGGTTGAAGTTGAAGGAAAAGAAGAAGAAGAAGAAAAGAATCTTTTTCAGTGGAATAAGACTTTCTTTTGCTTTTGGTTTTAGTTACGAAGCTGCGTGAGCACTGGGACGAAACGAATTCGAAGGTGATGCAAAGGAAGTCGCAGTTGGATGCAATGCTCGGTGATAGTCAACGATACGAGGCTAAGAGAAACGAGGTGGAGGTCTGGCTGGCGCGAATGGAAACTCGACTGGAAAGAATGCGGGCCGTCGGCCATACGGCCGACGTTCTCGAGGCTCAACTTAGAGAACAAAAGGTATGTGTATGTGTGTGTATGTGTGTATCGCGAAACCTTCGTCTTGTTCTTCTTCTTCTTTCTCTTTAATTTCTTCTCTTCTCGGTTATTCCCCTTCCTTCTTTCTACACTACTTTTACTTCTTCATTTTATTTTTCTCGCACTCGCAGTTGTTTGGAAAAAAGATGATGGGTCTAACGGTAAAAAGGGTTAACGTAGTTTGTTTTAATTTTTTTTAATTTTTTGGATATTGATGGTGAACGTAATCAACAAAAATTTTAACAATGTTGGTATAAATAAATTTAATGATTCTAATAATAGTAAATAATTATTAATTTATATATCATTAATACATAATAAACAATAAAACATTATATATCAATAATAAATTTATTGATTCTTTTGTTTTTTATCAACACCGGTCTTCCACCCTCTCCTGTGTTATGTACTGTTTAAACGTTGATATCTTCTACTTGTCATTGTTTTTTTTTCTACATTTGTCTTCTTCCAATTATTATTTGGGATCCTTATTTTTCTTATATCCCATATAACTCTACCCTTTTTTACGTCAACTCACGAATAGGATCGTTATTCATTTTTAAATTTATTTTTACGTATCTCAATATTTAAGATATATATTTGAATAAATAAGCATTTTATCATATAGATATATACATGTTTTATCTGTTTTCGTTTCCTTCGTTTCGTTCGTTCCTATTTATTTTCTAATATAAGTTTTTCATAATTTATACGTCTCTTTTTATAATAATAGTGATCGATAAAAATCTCGATCCATGTGGAAAAAATTCATAGTAAGTACTTACAGGCTGCACTCGTTCGATAGCAAATGGCATGCATCCAAATCGATATGATGCCAGTCGATCGAGCGAATCGAACGAAAAAGATGAAACTTTGGTTGAAGGGTTTTCAGGAGGTAGTAGAGTTGGAGGGGCTGGAGAAGGTGGAATTTGGGAAGGGAAGGGAATGGAAGGGAAAGGGTAAGGTAGGGTAGGGTAGGGTAGGGTAGGGTAGGGTAGGGGGAGTTGAGATACGCTTATAAAACTTGCCTTCTACCCTGGTGCAGATTTAACTTCCCTCTTAAGTTATCGGTGCTCTCGAGTAGCAAAGGACTTTCGTCTAACTCGATATCTCCGCAGCTTGAATTAGATAGAAGAAGTTTCTCATTTCTTCGTGAAATAGAAAAGACTAGTGGTAGTAGTAGTAGTGTTAGGTAGATGACAAGTACGGAAGGGATTGACTAGATGGATGGAAGGTGAGGGTGACGAGAGAGATAGAGAGAGAGAAGAAGAAGAAGACATCAACCTTTTACATTTCTACATAAATCTTCGTACCTTTTATTTCAGACCTTCCACGCGGAATTGCATCAGTACAAACATCAGATCGAGCTTTTCAATCAACTTACACAAAAGTTGATAGCAGTTTATCAACAGGACGATACTACTCGCGTTAAGAAGATGACGGAAACTATTAATCAACGATATAACAATTTAAATACCAGGTAAGAGGAAAATCATATAATATTATTAGTTTGTAATAATATTTTTTTCATTTTATATATTAGTTTAAAGGGTGATTTGTAAATAGGTGCACGTAATATAACACAATAAGTTTTAAAATATAAATGTAATATTATAATATTATAATTTAAGTGTTTCAAGTTTTTAGAATTATCACCCTGTATAATATCGTCATTAAAAATGTTGCAAAGTCAATCGTTGAATGATCAAATTAGCTAATTAATTGGTTCAATATTTATAAGATAAATCATATTGATAAAAAATGATAATAATACGAAATTCGCGATATAATATGTGCCCATAATTTTGAAATTAATCTAAAGTCAAAATTAAACAATAAAAAATGAGTTCATTAGTTAATCCAAACCACATTATTTGAAATGCAATTAATTCAATGTAATTGTCAAAATTAAACTATTAGGTAATGTTTGTTATTTCAATATTACATAGAATTGAATTAATATTGAAATGTAATCCTTTTAAATATCACGCGCGCGCGAAACAATAGATATATTATTATTATATAATTGTGGGCACGGTATAATAATACATCCGTACTTGGACCCATATCAGAATCCATATTTGGTTCGAAATCAGGTTGGTAAAGGTTCAACGACAATCTGCTTGTTTTTTTCTTCGTTCTCGCTTAGCATCATCAATCGAGGAAAACTACTGCATTCAGCGATGAACTCACTCCACAACTTCGACCGGTCTTTAGACAAGTTCTTGGCTTGGTTGAGCGAAGCCGAGTCTTCGATGGAAGGATTGGAAGCGGAAGCTGATCGGCTTGGTGGACGACGGGATCAGGGTGCTCTCAGAAGACCTCAACATCAACTCAAGGTAAGTACAATTTGTTTTGTTTTTTTTATTACAGACGAAATATACATTGTTTAGCAAAAGTTACTTTTACTTATCTCTGACGAAATCATGGAAAATAAATTTATTAAACGTGAATAGTAATATTAGTGAGTCTTTTAGGACAACACAGTTACTCGTATACGAATTGAGAGTTATCGTGGTTTCACCAGGGTTCGTAATATTACAATTAAATGCAAGAAGGAAACAAACATGAGAAATGGAAAGAGGGAGGGTGGAAGAGAATAGTAAATTGATTGAAGCGTACCGTTGACTAGACAGGAATGGTCAATAGAAGATAGCATATTAAATCAGTTCAGATCGTGTCTTGCTTGGATATGGTGTTCACCCCTATAGAAACACTGTTTACGAAACCCCCATTTCCCCGAATCGTTTCTACTACGCTTGATCAACTTCATTTTCCAATTCGTAACGTTCAGGGTGTGTGTGTGTGTGTGTGTGTGTGTGTGTGTGTGTGTGTGTGTGTGTGGAATGCTTTCGAATAACGAATAACCGCATCAATGATACGTTTTCGCGCGTATCGTGGCTCTATTAGATTATAATACCATGTTTACCATGTTATATTAGCATAATCGAGGGAATAAATTTGTATCAATTTTCCATCATCACACGTACGCTCTCTCTTTATTTCGTAATTAAAAATTTAACATTGAATTCTCCCTTTTTTCTTTTTTTGCTTTTACCAGCTCGAAGTGTCGTCGTTGATTATCGCGCGTATCAATCGAAATAATTATCGTAATTAATAATAATTAACGATAATAATCGTGTTTGTTTTTTTTATTTTTTTATTTTTTCCTTCTTTTTATATAATCATCATTTTGAATTTTATATCAATTTTACGTTCCCATAGAATGTTTTGAATTGAACAAGCATCACAAATAAAAATATTCAATGTATTTTCGTTTAAATACGATATTTAATTTTACAGATGTAAAGGGGGTAGTTGTAGTTGTAGTTTGTTATTTTCTGGAATAGGAAATGAGGGGTTTTTTCAGGATTGAGTCAGGGTTTTTTCTCGTGCTGCGTCGGAGTTATCTTTTATCAGGATTTTGTCAGAATGAAAGGAATATTCAGTTGTCAACAACCTCTCCACGAATGTATTATATAAAAATACTTTTTTTTTTTTATTACTTTCAAACGTTCTTTAATTAACGATCCAAATTTCCATATAAATTTTTTGGTTTTAAAAAATAAAATACGTTGAAATGTAAGAATTATTCAATATTGACAATCAACGTCAATGGCAAATTATCGTAAAAAAAAAAAAAATTACATTTTTATGAAAGCAACCAACGACAATGACAACGACGACGAATAACGATTCAAATAAAATTTGACGAATAATAAACGACATCGGTAAACGAGAAAGATTAATAATTATCTTTTTTTTTTCTTTTTAAATTTAAAATCAATGATGGTGATAAAAAAAAGGAACAATATTTCATTGGCAAATGAAAATGTAATTATTGGACGGAATACGTTGGAATAAAATACGTAGGTAAAAGTAAAATAGAAAGACGTGAATAGTGATTTGAATGCTAGGTGTGTACGATATAACGATCGGATGACCAATTGAAATCAATCGTACAGATAAATCATGTACGTCGGGAACATTACGTACGTCGCATCGAGCTCACCGTAATCCGGTTCTCTCTTTGGTCGATGTTTGAATCACGTGTACTTCCTACAAAATTATAGATCACGATCGTACACACACATACATACACACACACATATACTCATTTAATCTAACACGTCTTTCAAAGAAACGATGAGTTAACTATTACTATTTTTCTCTTTTTTTTCTTTATGCACTCACTGTGTGTGTGTGTGTTTGTTTGCCGAACTCATTGGAACGTATTTTTTTGACTTTGAAGGAAAATGAGATTTCTAGAAGTAGAAAAGATATTAAAGTCCAGGAAAATAATGGAAGAACTGTAGAACAATCTCTTATTTATTATTATTTCTTTTTTTGCTTTTTGCTCTCTTCCTTTTTTTCATTATTTTTTTTCTTCTTTTTTTTTTTTTAATCTATTTCATTCTCTTTCTCTGTTCCGTTCATTGCGGCAGAACTTTTATTTATGCGCTTATTTACATGCGACAATAGAAATGGAAATGGGGCAAACGTTAAGGGGAGGCACGAAGATTACCTTTTTCCACCTTCTTTACCACCCCCCCCTCCCAACCTACCCCATCCCTTCTCTTTCTTGTCTTCTTTTCTTCTTTCTCTTTTTCCTCGAAGCTTTTTTTTCTTTTGTTACCCTCGTAAAAAAATTTTCTTCATTTGCTTTTCATCGTTTCGTTTCAACTGGCGTTGAACGTCAAACGTCATTCTTAAGTTGTATCGAGTGATCCTTGAAAAAACGTTCGGAGAGATCGAATAAAGCGTTCTCAATGCTTTGTGAGAGAGAGAAAGAGAATGATTGTGAATATAATACTTAGAGGTATGGAAAGCCCTGAATAAAAAATTAACGAAAGCAATTTCCGTATAATAATAAAGTTTTAACGATGCGCGCCAGTCTTGGATTTCTTTTAGAAAAAAAAAAATCCTTTTCTATCGGCCTTTTTTTTGTTTTTGTTTTGTTTTTCTATTCTATGACCTATTTTTTTTCAACGCTTAAACACCGAACGGATATTGAACTCCCGGCTCTATTTGGTCAGTGGTTGCCACTATTCTTTTTTCCTGTATTTTTTTTTTTTTTTATTAATCAAACATATTACCACGAATCAATTTTAATTTTAACGATTGATTGGTTAAACTTCGTGATTTTAAAATTTATTTCGGAATATTTTTTTTTTTCGATCTAAACAATATCTGGAAAATTAAATATAGTTAAATTTATTTATTAATTATTTAATTATATAACCGATTTTTTTCTATAATTTATAAATTCTATTTAATTATATAATCGATATTATAATTAATATAAATATATACATATAATTATTATATTTATATTTATTTTTGTATTTATATTTATATTTTATATGTTTATTTCTTTTATTATATTATTTATTATATATTATTATATGTTATTTAGTATATTTTATATATATTATACTATAATATATATTATAAATGTAATAATTATATAAAAAATAAATTATATAATTTTATTATTTAATTATATAATAGATTTTTTTTTCTATAATTTACAAATATTTTTTTATTCATAAGAAGAAACAGTCTTGAGTAAAGTAATCGATAAGATTGTTTTAATTGTTGATTATTTTATTGTAATTTGTTATTTTAAATATATTAAAAATGCGTATTAATTTTGATTCGTTTTAGTCGTGTTAGGTAAAAGTAGAGGTTGGTGGGTTCGTGGTGAAGAGTTTCTAAGAAGACGAGTGTAAAGAAGGCGCGAATACGATCGAAAAAGGGAGGGTGGTCTTCCACGACGAGCTCGAATTACCCTCGAAGGGGTTAAGTACGCGGAACGTGTCGAACAGAGTTCGCTCCGACACTTGGTACAAAGTACCTAGTCATTCTCCCTACGGGTGCACATATTATACATATACATATATCATTTTTTTTTCTCTTTTTCTTTTTCTTTTACTTTACTCAATGGACGAATACATTAAGGGCTAACAATAAAAAGAATAAAGTAAAGTAAAGTAAAGTAAAGAAAAGAAAACGTTTTAAATGGTTAGGCAAAATCTGTACTCATAAATTTTCTGTTCCCTTTATTTTCTTTTTCTAATGGATGTACTAAACAATAGAAAGGGTGAAGGTGGGTTAGATGAAAAAATATTTGTTTCATATTGTTATAAAGTTTGCTCTGTATTTTTGTTCATTTTTAATTAATTATTTTTTGAATTTTAATATTTAATCATATTTTTATATTTATTTATACGATTTAATTATTTCATTGATATGCATGACACGAATATTTATATTTGGAATATTAACAACGATTATTATGATTATTAATTAGAAAATAGATAGGGTGTTAGTATGTACGTGACACGCAAAGTGCTACTTCATAGATAGCCTCGAGATAAATGATTAAGTATCGAGAAGATATAAGTTCCTCGAGAGTAAGTAAGGTAAGGGTTAGAAGTATGAAGGAAAGTAGATAGAGATAGAAATTAGGTCAGTCAAAGGTTGTGGTGGTGGTGGTAAAATATCCATACCAACGACGTTCGGTGGTCGTTTAGTTGTGAAGGAAAATCCAGCGTTTATTTAGGCTTATTCTTGTCCGTAAGGTATCGGTAGGTTGTTGATGATGCCCTTTAGAAATCATTTAAACGGAAAGTGGTCTTTCATCGAGCGTTGGCGCGAATAAGCGCTTGCTCCTCGGGGTTAGGGTTGTACTTAGCGTGACCTGAACTTTCGTTTCGTCCACTATGCATGCTATGTATATATATATGGTGGTTAGTCCAAGTGAGATAGGGTGGGTTAAAAGAGGGATAAAGGGAGGAGGGTAAAATAACCGGATGGTATGGGATGGGAAATGTGAGGGTGATGGTATGGTGATGGTGAGGAGGAGGGGCCCAGCGAAAAGGGACGACAACGAGCAGCCCTTTTCTCATATTCATGGTAAACGTAGCAGAGCACGCCCGGTTCGGTTCGGTTCGTTAAATAAATCTTGTCGTGGGTAATTCGTTTTAACGCAATTTCACATTTTCTTCTTTCTTTCTTTTTGTTCTTCTTTTTTCTTTTCTTTTCTTTTCTTTTTGTTTTTTTTTTCTCTTTATTCTCATATATCGAATCACAGGGGTAGTTTAAACCCCCATTTCTGTTTCTCTCTCTTTAGAGTTCAAACACATCGTACACCCTTCCGCATTGTTTCCGATCACGATTGAAGAACAACGTGCAAACGTTAAAGTGTATTATATGTTGGCATTATTACTACTACTACTACTACTACTATTACTACTATTACTATTACGAGAAAGATCGAGCAACCACGACGTTTGCTGTTCTACCTTTTTTTTCTTTTCTTTTTATTTCTTTCTTTCGTTCATGCTTCATTTAAGAATCGAAGACGTTTATCTCATTAAAGTTTTCTTTTTCTTTTACTTCTAATTCTTTTCTTCTTTTTATCATTAAACTAGAAAGTTAAACAATCCTAATTATGATGGTACACGTTCTATTTTTTTGTTACTTGAAAAGGGGTTGATACAAGGTATTACAAATATTCATTTATTTATCAATATTTTTTTGTGACAAACGGAATAACGATATTATTTTTAATTTCCAAACAAATCAATCATTTTAAATTTGTTTCCTTTTTGTTTATCCTATACGTATTATTTTTTTTTTTATTACCATCAATATATATATATATATATATATATATATATATATATATATATACATATTGCTTTGAATATTCAACGTGAATACGAAACCGCGTTTTATTTTAGTCGCAGTAAATTGAAACCGCGTGTAGAAAAAAGAGTATTGAAAACAAAAGACAAATAAATAAAATACAATATATACAAACATATATATATCAAAATACATTGATAATCAAATTCTCATGTTCATCGTTAAAATATTGCGATGAAAATCTTGAACGAATGAAATTTCTCATCTAACATAACCGTCAGTTAAATGGGAGAGTTGGGGTGAAGGGAGGTGGTTGATACCTTGATAAAACGTTAACACCTCGCGAAAGGGGGAGGGTAGAGGGTGGCTTTAGTCGAAGGTCAAGGAGACGCGGAAGAATGGGCAAACGCAGTCGACCACTTTCCCTTTCCGGTCTCATCGCGGTTAACACAGCCGAACGATCAATAGCCAGCCCACCGGTTTCTACACCCTTCACCCTCCGTTACACCCCTCACGTGGAGGGAATCAACTCCGATAATATTCCATTCTATATCTCATTCTCTCACTCACTCTCTCATTCTTCTTATATTTGTCACTTTCTGTCTTTCTTTCTCTTTCTTTCATCACAATAATTTTTTTTTATTTCTTTCTTTTTATTTGTCAACAATTTTGGTCTACTTCTATCATTTTAAATATTTATTTTATTTTTTTAATCTATAGAGATATATTTATTTTATTTTTTTAATCTATAGAGATATATTTATTATTGTTATACGTGTATATATATATAGTAATTAATCTTTTTTAATAATTTATATTTTAATATATTATATAATATATAAAAATTATATAAATATATAAAATTATATAATATTTGGCGTTTGCTCTATATAATAATATTATAATAAAATATAATATTATAATTTAATATATTATATATATATATATTATATATAATATAAAACATATAAAAATATATATTTATATTTCCATCTGTAAATGAACAAATGGTTGTTTTCTTACTTCCAATTTATAAAATACATTTTTGTTTGTTTCACCATTTGTCTTTTCTCTCTGTATAGATATTTTCTGTTATTTTTTTACATATAGTATATCATTCAAGATTTGCTCTCTCTTTCTCTCTCTCTCTCTCTTACTCTTTTGGTTGAACAAGCTATTGTTCATACCATCAGAAAGTGCTTTTCGAGATATCCCATGGAGGACCGCCACAATCCATGAATTTTAACGAATCGAACGAGATGCGTCATGAATTATGCGACATGAATTTTAACCTATGGGAAATCGAAAGATGCCGGATGGACCAACTACATAGAGAAAGAGAGAGAAAGAGAGAGAATACACCCCCCTCCATTGCTTAATCGATCGTTCGGACAAACGCTCATCCGATCATATCCCTCGATTTAACGTTTCTCCCTTTTCCATCTATGATGTACCAGTTGAAATTCCGATCCACCCAACCCTTTTAAAAACCTCCCACGATCATTCTCCATACATTGTTTCCCATATAAAGTTTTCCATGTGTATCTCGTAATTACATTTCTCAATCATGTAGTAGTAATAGTTGTAGTTGTAGTAGTAGTAGTAGCAGGTGTTTCTTGTTTTAAAGACACAAGGAAATTAATATTTTAAGAGTTGATAAATTGGTGGAAACAATTAAACACGATTTAATCGTATAATTGGTGTAACGAATAACAAATATTTAGTATCAACCCTTTATTTTTATTTTTTACAATTGAATGCATTACCTAACTCTCGTTATCACTGTTGAGATTTGTTTTTTATGTATTTTTTTCTTTTATCTATGTCTGTCTTCTTCGTTAATTCGTAAATTCATTCTATTCGTGCAACTATCCAAAATCGTTTGATGTAGTTTTGTTCTTCTTTAAGCCAACTAAAGCATGAATTTTTTTGAATAGACTATACTTATATATATATGTATTTACTTTTTTCTAAATGTTTCTTGTTATCCTCATTAAAGACAAACAACGAAACTTTATTTTAGCAATGAAACTCTATCATAAAACTTTATTTTGTTTAGTTTAATTTAGTTTGTAAGTGTATATACATATATATATATATATATATATATATATATATATATATAT
>NW_015148996.1:1230943-1242479 GCF_001465965.1 Polistes dominula | reverse complement strand
ATATATGAAGTATTAAAATTGAAGTTTCCAGGTAATTTTCTTTTCTTTTTTTCTTTCTTTCTTTCTTTCTTCGTTTCTCTATTGTTTATTGTTCGTATAAATAAGCTACCCTCTAATCCATGCCAGCTATTCGTGTTCGGTCAGCCACCCCTGATGTGGTGGGTTCAGGTGGTAGCTACGATTCGATAAAAGGTGGGATGTACTCGATCGAAACGGTACGCGCATGCGCTCTAAGTTCGTTCAGGTGGCACCAGCGTGCTGAACAATATTTTCCAACCCTTAGGTTGTGTCGGTATTGCAGAGGGGATGATTTCACAATATTATTCCTATCCTAAGGATTCCTTGCTTATCGACGAATAGTATTCGATATTTGCAATTTTCCTTTTCTTTGCAGTTTCCTTCAAGGCGACAAATTTTATCTTTAGGGTGGATAGGGGTAAATTTTGTGATTCCTATCTTATCATATGTCGTTTATTTATATTCCTTTCGATAACAAACGAAATGTGCAATTCTTATCTTATATTGATAGTTTTGTTTATTAACATTTAAATATTATTAAATATTATTTTATAAAATTTAAGGATTTAAACACGTTTCATAACAATGTCAAATATAATTGGTATTTCTTTTTTTTTTTTTTGTAATTGTATTAAATGAATCAAAATGAGATGAGATTTGCAACATTATCGATGGATAATAAAAAAGAACATTCTCTGAACAAAAATCAATGGGGTTAAATATTTTGAATAACTCGATAATACCATCGAATATTTAAACAAGGAAATATATAAACGCGGATCGTACGAGATTTATTAAATTATTTGATTTTACTACATCTTCCATACCATAATTTCGGATTTAAGCAACTTAGTATTAATCGTAGGTTGTAAATTGCTTTGGAAAATCAATTATCGAAGTATCTCCTTTGAAAGTATTTGAACGATCGAAGGGATGGGTGAGAGGGTGTGGGTGAGAGAGAGGTTTGGCCAATGGTAGAGAGAGGACCGTAGTTTCCAATGAAAAAATACTTAAAATCGTTCGCATTCTTGCCAGCTATTAATTTTCTCTTGGTCGTGGATTTTTTTATTACGTTACCTTTATCGAACGATGGATTCTCGTTAACAATAGCATATCCCATCGACAATCGTAAATAACGACTACCCAATTTAACGTTAGCTGCGATTTCTCTTTACCTATTTCTTCTTTCTTTCTCTCTCTCTCTCTCTCTCTCTTTCTCTTTTACGCACTTTAAACTCTATGGGTACGATGGTTAATAGTCCTGTATGCCATTGTTCAAACTAAAAAGAGATTCTTAATGGTATAGCGTTAACTATTATTATTCATCTGTTATGTTTCCCTCTATTCTTTCTTTCTTTGTTGTTTTTTCTCTCCCTTTTTTTCTCTCTTTTTTTTTTTTTTTTTTAATAAAAAAATGCAGCAGAATAGCGAAGAATGATGAACGTTGACCGAACGATATTCGATAAAATCCTCCCCATAGTAATATATAACCGACAAAATTCCATTATAATTAAATTTCGTCGAATTTTTGATTCGGTTCTCTGCACACGTCGTAGTACATAACGATTAACGTCTGTCTGTCCATCTATCTGTCTATCTGTCCGTCTGTTCGCTTGTTCTCGATTAGGTGATTAAATAAAACGACTGACGAGAGTCAGCAGACGAACTGAACGGGAATTTCAATTGGGTAACCTTTGCTGCTGTTCTCTTCTTACGTTACAATTTTTATTTTATTGTTTTTTTTTTGATCCCACGAAGTAAAGGATAAAAAATGGCAAAATTTTCTCGGAAGTCTCGTCCATTCGTCACCTTACCCTTTACTCCATCGATGGTCCCTTTTTCCCCCTTACAATCTTTCATTTCTCTTTTACTCTTTGCATCTTCGTTATAGCCGACGGTGTGAGGATAGGTTGAGGGGGTTGGTTGGATGATAAGGGGAGGCTTAACAAATCCGATAGTTTGTAGTTTCAAATCAAACCTCGACAAAAGAAGGGGGTGAGGAAGGGAAGGTGGTTGGTGATAGCTTCGAAAAGCTATCCGAAGAGGAGGGGATATGAAACGAAGTTTTCAGGGTTGGCTGAGGGGTGAGTTTTGAGCACGGAAGGGTGGAGTTGTGTCGAGATAACGTTCCGAGCAGATGTCGCCGCCTGGTGGTTTCTAACTGTAACTTTTTTTTTCTTCTTTTTTTTACAATACTATCAAACATTTTGATATGATTATATTATATCGTACAAACATACACAAACATTTCTGTATCATTGTCATCGTGATTTTTCTTTTTGTGTTGTGGGTGCAGGTGAATGTATGCGAACGCGCTGAACTAGAAGAAGAGTTAAAGGTTTTGGGTTAGGCTACTACTTGTATATGTGTGTGTGTGTGTGTGTGTGCTGTTGTTGTATTTCTAACGATATCAGGCCATATGTCCGTGACAGAAGAAACTCTCTTTGTACCGCGTAACATTCGGAAAATGGGGACGCGAATCTCGAACTAACTCGACGGATAAACAGTTTTAGTATTTCGCCTGTTTGAGACTGAGCCTAGGAGATTCTCTTACCGAGAAAACGGATTAATTTTGTACTCGTGAAGACTAGAAGATGTCCGGTACTCGTTGCCAACCCCTATTTTTTCTCTTTCTTTCTCTATGTATTTTTTTTTCTGTTCGTGAGTGAGTATGTTGTTTTTTTTTTAAATAGACAAAAAAAATCACGGTACATAAGTTTCCGACCCATTTACCGTAACTCGTTATATTTTATTCTCTTTCTATTGAAAAATCGATTTTAGAGAAGGGGCAAGGGGTGTTAGATTTACGATTAATTTTTTTTTTTGGAATATACATGTTTGAGTTAATAGATGATGTGATAGTTGTATTAATGATTAGTATTTTTATAAGATTATGTGTTGTAACTTTTTAATTTAATACCGTTTTTTCATAAATTTTTAAATAGATTATATATATATATATAATATTATATTTTTTAATATTATATAATTAATTATAATATATAATAACATTATAATAATATGTAATTATAATATAATATTATAATATATATTATTATAATATTATTATATATATATTATATATAGAGAGAGAAATAAAAAAAATGTTTCCATTAGTTCTATACGTGAAAAACAATAATACTTTTTTTTCCTTTCTTTTATTTTGTTTTTTAATTTTTTTTTTTTTTTTTGGAAAAGCTCTCTAAAGGTATTCAAACTTTACGGGCATACATATTCTGACAAATATGAGAGAAAAAGATAGATGCATAGTAGAGTATACTCGTTGGGAGCAGCTTAGTTAGTAACGGATTAGTTTCTTTTATTTCTATATGTACTCGGTGAGAAATTTCGGTACGAAAGGTAAAAGAAATAGACGACGATGGATGGTTAACATTATTTAAAAAAAATATATATATATGTATATGTATTCTCAAAAATGTGTGCTAGTAATAGTATAAACGAGAGCTTATCATTTTGTTTTTTATTTAAAATTTCTTCTTTTTTATGTTTCATCGTGCTCGTTTAAATATTTTATATAAAGTAGGTAGGTTGAGGAATGATAAAGAATAAAAAAAAACGAAAAAAAAGAATAAGCGAATAAAAAAAAGAATCAATTTTTTTGGGGGGGACCGAAACAACGCCGAAGGCGTTCGAACAATTTCAATATTCGTTTATGAACGAGAAAGGAAAAAATAAAAATAATCGTAGAGAGAGACAGAGAGAGAGAGAGAGAGAGAGAGAGAGAGAGAGAGAGAGAGAGAGATAGAAAGAGGGAATCTGTTTTTTTCGTATAGGAAAAAAAAAAACGTAAAGCAAACTATCAGCTTTACGAATTGTGCACGCGACCACCCCTTCCCTTCTTCCCCCGGTGTTGTTGAGTACACAGAGAACGAACATTCGAATGAGATTGTTCTTGGATTTTTTCCTGAAATAGAAACTTTTTCAAGTTATTAAATAAAATTGAAATTTGCAAATAAAAACAAAGCGCGAATTTCGATCAGTTGGGATGAGAAAGATAGAAAGATATATAGAGAACTCGTCTGCTATCTTTTCTTGATTTTATTTTTTTTTATTTTTATTTTTTTTTTCTATTTGTAAGGAAAATAGTTGAAGCAACCTACGACCCACACGGACGTCTCCGTTTCTTGAAAAGTCGATGTTCCGAGTCCCATGACGATTTTCTTTCTTTTTCTCTCTCTCTCTCGGTCTCTTTCGCATTTCAATCGTACTAGATAAGAATTTCTTTTTAAAGAAAAATCAGAGGGTAAGAGAGAGAAGGATTCGTAAAAGAACTAGGCGAGATATATGAATAACAATTTTTATTTTTTTTACCTCAATCTGTTCGTATTATTTTCTAACAATACGAATATCAATATCTAATATAATATTTAAACACGTATCTCATATTTGCATTTTAATAATTTTAAATACGGCTGATCTTATAAATTAAATATATAGTAGTAAATTGACCGACAATTTTTATTTCTAATTATAATTCGATGTTTGTTCATTTTTATTATTTTAATAGTGTTTTATATTTCTGATTAGATTAATAAAATATTTAAACACGTATCTCATATTTGCATTGTAATAATTTTAAATACGATTAAACTTATATAAATTAAAGATACTAAGTTGACTTACAATTTTACAATTTTTACAAATAATAATTTGATGTTTGTTCATTTTTATGATTTAGATTTAAATTAGAAAAAATATCGTTACTAGAGTCAAACAAAATTAAAAATTTTATATTATTATTAATAAGAGAAAATATTTATTATATTATTTTATTTATAATAAAGGTAAAAAGTAGTATATTATTTATTTTACGTAGGATTGACAATGTTTTTTATATTTATGTTTAGAAAAATTGTATCGCGTGTTTGTATTCGTTTTATAAAATTTTTAGAGTTTAAAAATATGTCAAATTAAAAAACTAGGACAAATCTGAAAATCGTTGAACACACACACACACATATATATATTGAAATTTGATCGTGCGTCAATGAACAAATTGAAATACACGTGCAATAGTTCATTGAATTTTAAAAGCGAGAGATTTCTAAATCAACGTGTATATATATTTGTTGGTAGTATCGAATAGTGAAACAATGGGGAGATGGTTGTGTCAGGGTTGCGGATGTTTGGGACGACGGTCGTTTCTGCTAGTGAAACAGTATTAAAAAAAACCTTTGAATCGGGGCTGTTTTTTTGTTGTTGTTAACGGTATCGTGCTTTCTTTCGAAAGTCTTTTACAGGGAAAACTGTAACCGTTATCACAAATAACAGTAGTAGTAGGTAGAAAGAAAAAAAAAGGAACCATTGATTGCAATCAAAGTAAATTTTTCAAAAAAAAAAAAAAAAAAAACAAAGGAAGCTATTTTTTTCAAAGGGTCTGTGTCTAAAATCATACTAAATATATTATATACCCTTTCATATATATCGACTTTTTACAATTTATTTTATTTCTAAAAGAGAATTCATCCCACACACACGCACGCGTACACACACACACACACTAAAGGTTATTTCGATTCGTAAAACATTTTATACAATAAAAAAAAAAAAAAATACAAAAAGAATTAAACTAACGAATATGATATAAAGTCAAAGTATCAAAGTATAAATAAATAAAAATATATTATTTTTAATATACTAGGTGATCCAGTTATTCTTTTCCTTTAAATAAATATTACATAATATAATAAATGAAATATATATATATATGTATATATATATATATAACATAATTAATATTATTTTGAAAGACATTAAATATGATATCGAAGTATGATAATAGTAGGGAAGTTTGTGGTAGAAGATAGAACGTAGGGAATGTTGTAAGGGCACGTAGGTTGAGCTATTTGTAAAGCTATTCGCCTAAGGCGAGCTTGCAGTCTCTTGCCGTTGGTGCTTTTGGGTAAACTCAGTTGCTTTATTTATATTCCACGATGGAATGTTTCGTATCAGGTGATATGAAAGAGATGAGAGAGAGAGAGATAGAGAGAGAGAGAAAGAGATGGGGGTTGAGAAAAAAGATACCTTACCTACCTATGCTTTCTTTTTCCATAGGGGTAGAAAAGAAGATGTTATTATACTGAAGGGAAACAAAAAAAACTCTTTAAAATGCATTTCTTCTAGTCTGCGTAGAATCTTACAACTGAAAATATATATCGTTTAGAGTACTCTCTTATTTCTCTGTATCATTGCACTCCTTTCTACTTTATTCTTTCTCTTTTATTTTTTAATGTCGATGGAAATGATAAAAGTACATTAAAATGTGGCTGAGAATGTGGATTAAAATTTTTTCTTTTTTGCTGAAGAAAATAAAAAAAAAGAAAGTGTTTTTATCTTAGGGTGCGTGTACATGCATCTGGGAAAATGTACACCTTCATTTTTGCATTTATTATAGGTGGGGAAAAAACAAATAGTAAAAAAATGTATTCAACTGTAATGGTGAAAAATAGAAGTTCCTACCTTTTTTTTCTATTTTTTTGTTTCATTCGAATATTCATTTCTAGTATATTATCAAGATATGCGTGAGCACGTAGTATAATAGTTGTGAGATATAATTTTCTTTAATGAAAACTTGTACTTTCAAGATGAATATGTATCTATATATATATATTTATTTATTTTTTTTTCTTTTTCTTTTATACTATTTCCGCATAAAAAATCATGGCGAAAGATTGGAGCGATGTTCGCTCACGTTTGCGAAGAAAAAAAAATCAAGAAAAAAAAGCGCGTACGCGAATGGTCGGTCGGTTGCGTTCACGGTGGGTCCTTTAGCCCTCATTCTAACTATTTTTTTTTTCCACCTCTCGTCGTTATAACGAGCATATCTCGCGAGTATCATCGTTTTACATGATACACCAAAGACCCTACTTCCTCCTCCTCCTCCTCCTCCTCGTCTTCCTCCTCCTATACGAGAAAAAAGTATGATGGTAGTAGGACTCTTCATGAATTCAAAGTTCCGAGGAAAATAACGTAATTCGCTTCTCGTCTCTTACCACCACCATTTCTCAGTCTCCTAGGATCATTATAATTACTCGTACAACACACCCCTAAAGGCTGTGAATTAATTATTTTTTTTTATTAATTAATTATTATCAATTATTAATTATTTTTCAATTGTATTATTTTCTCGGAGTTGAATAACAATTTTTAACATTTTTTTTTTAATAAAAAGAGGTGGAGGGGTTAATTATTTTTATACATGTATATTTTGTTTTATATTTTTATTTTTAATATAGCATATAATTTATATATTATTATTACAATATATTTATATTATTATTATTATATATATATATATAAGTCATTATAACTTTCGGTTCCGAAGATATTTCAACTCAAAGTTTATTATTTACATTAACCTATATAATTTCTTTGACTAAAGTTCATTGACTCAATGACCTACATCAATTCCTGGAATTTACGCAAGTCAGCTGACCGTAGTAAATAGTTTTTATTATTTACTACGATGCGTACTCGCGTCAGCTGCTCAATGAGTTTATGAAGGACTAATTTCAAAACATTGTATCTTCGGAACGATAAGTGATAAAAACATAAACAATATATCATTTTAAAGAGAAAAACGTTCTCTTTTTATATACTTATTCTGTTATCACATAATTCTTATCATAAATTTTGTATAACAATTTTTACTATTAGACTTACAGAAGTACATCCGCGGTGGTTCTTTTTATACTGATTGTATTAAAAATTGATTCTTAATAACAAATCAATAATATCATAATCATTGTTATCTATACTTTTAAAATATATAGTCTTTCTAAAGTTAAAAAAAACACGTTTAATTTGAAAAATCTTATAATAAAAACAAATATAGAAGAACGTAGTTGGATTTATTCGACGAATTCGAAAACCACCGTTTTCCGTATACCGAAGATACATTGAAAAAGATTAAGAAAAATTGAAAGAATGTGTGTTGAAGAATGGAGATGAGAAAATGGGTAGGTGAGTTAGTAGTAACAGTAGGAAGAGGAGGAGGATGAGGTGGTTAACATCGCGATAGTTCAGTGAGAACACAGTCGGTGAATTAATATTTTTCTCGTTTCTCTATTGCGGCTAGGAATTCGAATTATTTTCGTGGAGGAGTATCCAGCATATCGATATATCCTCGCGGTGCTGCTTTAAACCCGCGTACATTCTCGCGCCAGATTCGAGCATAACGAAATCACGATATTCAAGAGGATCGGATTCAGTTATTCGAGCTGGTACGCCCCTTGAATACTTCGTTCCATCGAAGCTTGGCATTTCGAGCTTTTGTTCGTTTCTCCAGATATATTTCCTTCATTTTTCCCCTCTTTCTTTCTTTTTTTTCATACTTTCATCGTTTCTTCTTATTCTTCATTTTATTTTTTAATATTTTTTTTTCTTACTCCTATATTCCATCTCCCAGGATTTTATCTTCACAGGTTTTATCTTCGAAGTCCTACCTTCCTTTTTACCCTTTCTCCCTTATTCTAGGATGATGATGCTTAGGTACCAGGAACGCGAGTTGAGAAATAAGAGCTTCTGTAGCATCCAAGAATTAATGATCGCTTTGGGAGAAGACGTTAAGAGAGACGGAAACGCGCGTGCCTTTAAGAAACTTTTTAAACATTTTTGAAGTGACAACTTCTTTACAATGGGTGTGATTTGAAAAAATGTAACGGAGTGGTAGGCGGCGATGTAACGGAGCGGTAGGCGGCGGTGTAACAGAGCAGCTAGCGTCTATAAAACGGCTCGTTTACGAGGCTCTCTTACGAGACTCGTTTACATTGATGATGAACGATGAATGATGAATGATGAATGATGAATGATGAATGATGAATGATGAATGAAACGCTTAACGCAAAACGCTTAACATTAAACGCTTAACAAAATAATATTAATAATATCTCTAATTCGTTTCTTAATGCGTTCACTGTTAAAAATAGTGAAAACGATCATTATATGTCATTAAATAGCTTCCAATTAATATATTTCTTTCTTAATCCTTTTTACTCATACTAGACAAACATAATCTCAATAGATCATTTATGCAACATTTTTTTTTATTTTCTACTCAGATGATTCGCAATTGGATATTGTGAATTGAGATTTAAGTGTCTCTCTACCGAAAATTAACGCCGAACAGTGTTGTGAAAATCTGCAGAAAGAATATATTAGGGAAGTTTTAAAGAGTTCACCGGAACGCGTTCATGCATTTCGTGCACGCAGAGAGGTGTTTAGTTACCATACATTTTTTAGTTACCATAAGCAACTCGTCTCAGTTTTTCAAATTGAGAACTTGCTTACTGTGTAATATGTTATATATTATATGTCAATAAAACGTAAAATAAGTTTTGAATGTGGTAACAATATTATAATAATAATATTATAACAAATAAACTTTACAATTATCTTACACCTGATATTCTGCATTTGTCTCATTCTCTCGAAACTTAGTTTTTTGAAGGTTACACTTCTAACACGTGTGATTTGCACACATGTTTTTTTTTATTTTTTGGAATATCAGAAAGGTGTCCAATATTATCCTAGAATTCAAAGAGAGAAAATATTCTCGAGTAATTTCTTGCCAGGTGTGTGTTGGCTGCTTTCAACAAAAAAATAAAATATTACTTCACAGTTTTCGATTCGATTTACTTTCTTTTTATCTTTCACACTTCTTTAATATATATATAGATTATAAAATAATATATTTTTATGATAATAGAAATGGTGGTGACCTTATTTAGGTTTTACTTTTTGAAAAAGGGGATTTTAATTTTGATTTAAAGAAATCTCATTGGGTTAGGAGGTGGGTTTCTTGTTAATTTTTTCGTCCACTCTCTTAAAAATCTTCATTCTTTGGGTCTTCACGTATCACATTGTCCTTTTTTTTTCTTGTTTTTTTTTTTCTTCTATTTTTTGTTCTTTTTCTTTCTCTTTATTTTCATTTCTTTTCCTCTTATAGCGTATTCTCACTCGAGAAACCTATTCATACTTCATGCTCGTTTTCTACCGCGCTTTTCTTCTCTACTTCTTTCTCATTCTTTCACCATTTATATTACACGCTCGCGTACACATACACACACAGACACAGACACAAACATTTTCCTCATTATCGTGTAATTACAAGAAACGGTGGAAGGAAAGAAAGGACGATCCTGCTGCTGTCGCACCATTAAGGACTTCATTACCGAACAAGAAAGAATCGCGTATCCTTGCACCAACCTTTTCTTTAATAGAATATAAATTCGATTATATTTCGAGATATATCGAAAACAATTAGTTGAACAATTTTTTTTCTATTTTATTTTTTTCTTTTCTCGCTTTTTTCATCTCATTTTATTCGAATGATCTCGAATATATTTTTTTATGTTTACATATTAATTGTAAATCCCTTAAACGAGAGTATCAAAAAAAAAAAATTCGAAGTACGTGCGATCTTTGCAATATTAGTTATTTAAATTCCGTCGCGTTCGTCGTTCGTATAAAATATTTACAACCGATTTATGTGTAATCTTTTAATTATTACATAGCACAGGTTGATTTTTTTTTTTTACGTTTCGCGATTTTATTCGCACACTCCCCTGATTTATGTTTAATCTTTTTAATTTATTATTATTATTATTATTATTTTGAAATATTTGTTCTTCATATTCGTTAAATTTATTCTTCATCGATATTATCGTCAAATCATCGATTTACATTAAATCCTTTCCTATATATATATATATTACAATCAAAATTGATTGTACGTATCTGTGAATTGATTTTCAAACGATATACCTGTATGAATGATAGAACCAAAATCCTTCTACGCATAATTTATTATCCCACCAATGAAGTTTCGTGATAATCTAAAGTCCCTTCCGTGGTTCGTAGTGGGTGATCAAAGCTTCTAAAGGAAAAACAAGTAAAAAAAAAAAAAAAAATGAAAAAAAAAAACTTATCCACCTGCCGGATAGACTAATTTATCTCTGGAGCGAGGTTTAAAGCCCTTCCGTCGTTTATCTTTCCTACGACGACGAGTGGTGGGTTCAACGATTCGTTCTTTTCTCTCTCTATCTATATCTATGTCTTTTTCTATTTTTTCAGTGTATCTCTTCCTGTACGCTAAATTGAAAAACATCCTCTACCATTTTCCAACTCTCCTTTCTTCTTTTTTCTTTTTCTTTTTCTTTTTTTTTTCTTTTTCTCTTCCAGTAGTCCCGGGGCTTTTCTTCACCGCGACAAATTGTTCTTCGAACCTTCCTAACTCCGTCCTTCACCCTTTTCTCCACCCAATATATAGTAAAGAATAGAATATAATAGCAGAGAAAAGATATAAGAAAATTGAAAATAAGTTAAATCGTATTTTATTCCAACGATAAAGACGGAATGGATGATTAATAATCTACAATAGTAGTAGGGAACATTTTGTAGATAAATTTGTTCGGTTTGTAGTAAGAAAATGAGAGAATGGGGATGAAGAGTTGGAGATTGGTGAAAGGGTTTGAGTTGAACGGAGATAAGGGTGTGG
>NW_015148996.1:1210779-1230838 GCF_001465965.1 Polistes dominula | reverse complement strand
ATATATATATATATATATATATATATATATATATATACCTATATACCTACCTAGCTTGAGACTTTGCAGCCAGTTGAGGTATCGTCTTGCAACGTTTAAAGGAGAAGGAGGAGGAGCTCTTTAATTAGAATCTTGCGAATGCTTGCTTGCTTGCTTGCTTGCTTGCTCGATGCTCGTCGTCGTTTTAAGGATCCCTCCTCTCTGACACCGTCCTATGGTACTCGACAAGAAAGAAGGAGAGATAGAGAGCGAGAGATAGACAGATAGATAGTGAAGGAAATATATATATATAGATATTTCTATGAATGTTTTCTTTCGAGTAGGAGAGTCGTAATTAAGCCGCGTTTTTAAGACGCTTTGAGAAGCCACCAACTGGATTCAGAAATTCATCTGCAAAATGTTATTTCAATGAACGAAACCCTAGCGAGAAGCTTACCTGGCCGCGATGCTAATTTTTTTTTAAACACCAACTTTATTAAGATTCTTTCTTTCTTTCTTTTTTTTGTATTTTTTTTTTTATATAGTTTTTTTCTTATTTTATTTTCTTCTTTTTCTTCTTCAACATCGGGGAAATTGTAACATTAATAAAGGAAAGGGGTAAATTAACATCCAGGTGTGTTTGCTTTTCTTTTCTTTTTTTTTTGCTACAATCCAATAACAAATTCGTTTCTAAAAAAAAAAACCCAGGGACTATACTGTAGTTCGTTGACGTAGCAGTTGAAAATTTATGCTGATAATGGCGAACACGTCGAATCTAACACAATGGGGGGAATCCTCACAATGGCCTGTTGCTGCTGCTGCTCGTGTCGAGAAAACGAGAACGAGCACGAGCACGAGCACGCGTGAGTTGGGGAAAATAGATGAGAAAGAGAAAGATTGACAGAAATAGAGAGAGAGAGAGAGAAAGAGAGAGAGAGAGAGAGGGAGAGGGAGAAGATAGTAAAGAGGTACAATTTCAGTAGACCCAAAAATGTTGTCAAATCAGCGTTTCGTTGCTATGAACTACAACTGTCGAACAATCTTTTTCTCGAATATCGATGAAAAAAAAAAAGTAGAATAAAAAAAATACACACACATGCGTAGACATTCGCGTTATCAGAGTTGTACTCTACTCTCACACGATAACGCGAGTGTTGTGAGTGGAAGTTGGTTTTTTTAAAAGCTCGTTTTCTTTCTATTTTCATTTTGCATTTGTTTTCTATATATTTTCTTTCTATCTCTCCTCTCTCTTTCTCTTTCTCTCTCTCTTTTTATTGTTTCTATTTTTTTAAATTTATTTTTTATTCCAATGGACAACGTGACACTTTTGCCACATACCTGAACGCATCGTTTCGTTGTTGCTCTCTTATCACATCGGACGTGTTTGGGGAAAAAGCTTCTGATAACTTTGCTTTCGTAAAAACCCTCAATGTGGCAATGGTAAAAGTAGCCAAGTAGTATGTTGGGCATCCTTTACGATTTTTACGTACTTTTCTCTCTCTCTCTCTCTCTTTCCCTTTTTTGACAAAGCTTCTAATTTTCTTTGTTTGTCAAATCTGTTTTGGAGTATGCGCTTAAAATGTACCAAAGTTCTCGAGAAATGTTGCGGTGGTATGAAAAGTTCTACGTGGTTATTCTAAATGTTAATGTTTCGGAAATTCAATGTGTTATATTTTTTTTTATATTGCAACCAATCGATTTATCGGATTTTTCTTTTTTGATTATACATTTTTTATAACGTTAGAGTTATAAAAATTATAAAAAGATTTCACAATCAATTTATTACATTTATTAAACTTAGATTATATAATTAAAATTTTGTGGTTAAATTGTTCGATAATTTTTTAAATGCAATTTCAATACAATATTATTAGAACAATTTAAATAATTTTCTCATAAATTTATTTTTTATTTCAATAGATGAAGTAGATTATGCATTTGTATGCATCTATGCTATGTGAAAATATATAAATAAGTTATAATATGAATATGAAGTTATAATAAATAATATATAAATATAATATATAATACACGTAAGTAAATGTACGTGTGTATAGATAGTATACGTTCTTGAACTTTGAATGGCTTTCTATGGAAAAATAGAAAAATAAAAAATAGTGCGAGAGAGGAGATGGTGAGTTTGAAACGTGTTGGCTCGAAACCGATCGCCACGAAGGAAATGAAAAATTCCCAAGGAGACTCGTGTCGCAAGCAGGCAGGCAGAAACTCTTCTTTTCCTTTTATCCAGTTGCATATATATATATATATATATCCGTTTGGAATTTATGCAAGTTTCTTAGAATCGTGTAGAATGTTCTGTTGGAACCGATAGTCGTTGTCGTCGTAGGTCGAATAAAGAAGTCGTCTGTGTACTTCTCGAACGATTGTTTCTATTCAATTTTAAATCGTCTTATTTTTATTATTTTTTTTTATATATTTTTTTTCTACTTCTCCATCATTTTCTTTTCTTCCAACGTTTTCGTACTTTTATTGCACTCGAATTTTCTTTCAATCTTAAATAATAAAATTTTGGTTCTTTCTTTTTTCTTTTCTTTTTTTTTTATTAAAACGCGTTTTGTTCAACTTTGTGTAAGAAATGATTCGTAGAATGAAAGGTCGACGAACTATGAGAGGAAAAAAAAGATAGCCTTGATCTCGAAGTACTTTTAGATCGGCGCCTAATGGACAGAACGTTTTTGTGATTAGTCCTTGGAAGTTCGATCGGTTTAAGGAGAGGACTTTCGAGTATCCATCAGTGCGAAAAAACTATTTTTATCTATGTTTATAAGAAAAGGTGAAAGAACAAAATTACGAGGTACAAGTAAGAATTTTTTACAAATTATTTATTTAAAATAAAAAATGAGTATGGTGAAATATTTTTAAAATGATTAATAACGTGTCAATATATTGACTTTAATATTTATTTTCAAAATTATTGAAAATATGCTTGTAGTACTCAATTATGACAATGAATTAATTGAAAAATATTGAAAAAATTGATTTTATAATTATTTTATATTAAAAAAGAGAGAAAGAGAAAGAGAAAACATATGGGGTGTTCTATTTAAAACATTGAATCTAATATAATAATAATAATTCTAATTCTCCCAGTAAAATTTATCGACCTATAATATATCAGTCTCTCAAAGTTATAACAAATCTATCGAACATTTTCTCTATTTCAATATTCAAATGATTAAATTACATTTTTATTTGTTGATTTTGTCTTCTTTTCTCTCTTTTAATTTCCCAAGAATTTCGAAATTCGCCGAACGTTTGGCTAATAGGGTAGCTACGTGAAACGCATAACTACGCTGATTTAATCGTATAATTCAAAATGGTCTTTCGTTGGGTTTCCTTTTTTCTTTCTTTTCTGCCTTCCTTTCTATTTTTATGACTTTAATATTCTATTATTTTATGATTCGTACTTCGAACAAGAGAAATTTTCGTTTCGCGTGATTTAGTTTTTATTATTATTATTATTATTATTATTATTATTATTATTATTATTATTATTATTCACGTAAAAACTTGCTTGCTTGGTTGTTTGTTTGGGAAGATTTTATTATTTTTTCAAACCTTAAAAAATGCGCATGGTAATTAAATTATGAAATTCTAATGAACTTTAATTTCGTTTGATTTAATTATATATTTATTTTGTTTTCTTTTTTGTTACAGGTAAGTCATATTAATTCAAATCCACAGAAATCCAGGATGTCGAGTAAGTTTTTAAGCACAGTTTTCATCTTTTTTTTCCCCACGAAAATCTTAACGACGTATTTGTTCTCTCTTCTTCTTATTCCACCCGACGTTCTTTCTGATATCCAATTCCGTTAATTGGTCCTACCGAGTATAATGAAGCTCATTCTGAATTTAGTCGTCGTGAGAAATGGGTGCAATGTTCCATTACTTTTATTCTTCTATCGCGGTATTCCAATACCCTAATTCCATCTCTGAAAGCGAATAAATTCCAAAAGCTATGAACTAATATCTTAACAATCGGTTAAATTAAATATCACTAATAGCATCATAATAACGTAAAAAATAAGTTTGAATCTATCATATAATTATATTTATAATTTATAACCAATACGGTTTATTAATTATTAAAAAATTTTAATTCAAAATAATTGCTATTTAGATAAACTCTAATCACTAAAATTAAATTTATATTAATTTTTTCTTGTAATATCTTAAAATAAATTCGATTGGAAAAATTATCATTGCAAGATTAAATTTTTAATAATAATAATAATATTTATAAATAAAAAATTAAATACGTATCAGAATAAAAATAAAAAAAACAAAAAACAAAACTGGCAGCTTTAAAATCCCAGGTTTCTTATCAACAAGTCAAAATTCTATCCGCATAGCGTGTTAGCGTGATTTATCCATGAGACTAGAATACCTAGAGATCCTTTTACATTTGATTTATGAATATGCGATACGCGATAAAGCGGCCGATGCTTTACGATCGGAATAATTCATCGTCACAGATCGTATACAGACGAAATTTCCTTCCGCGTTTTCGCATCGATTTAATTCTCCTCTGTTTCTTTTTCTTTCCTTTTTTTTTTTTATTTCTTTTCTTTTCCATACTTTTATTAGATCATCAAACGTGCGAATAAGTTGTAACGTTCTGAGGTTACCTGAATCGTTAACTTTTACGACACACTCGTGAATTTTAATTGCATTCGGTTGGTAATTGAAAGGTAACTCCTATGGGTCGCTGAGGGTTACAGCTACGAAGATTCGCGGCTACCCTCATTCTACTCGCTTTTTTTTCCATCCACCCTCAGCCCTTCGAAACTCAACCTTTCGATCGTACTTTCTAATATTTCGGTTCGATAAAAAAAAGAGGATTACAATTAGACGTTATTTTTTTATTATCTATTTTTGTTTAAAATCAAATTTATAATGCATAGAATATATATTACGATCATCGTGATTTTCTGTCAAAAAATGATTGCATGACTAATCGATTATACGTATTTTTATTTTTTATTTTTTATATAATTATGTAATATGCAGTAAATAAAAAATGTTAATTGCATGAACCAATATCGTTGACTTTATTAAACAAATTATTGCCAGTAAGAACGTTGTTGATACAGTATTAAATGAAAAAACTGCAAAGGTACGATTTATGCAAGTGTTATACTACTGAAACAACTTTATATATTAGTGTCCTAGTTTTATTGCATCAAAACTGAATATAAATGAAAAATAAGTATATACCTATGAACATAAATCAATTTTTATTGTTAGGAATTATTTTGAAATTATTTTGATATATTTTAGAATTGAATAAAATATATATATATGTAATTCGTGTGCTTGTGAAACATAAACTGGTTTGCCCTTCGCTGTTCGCGCTTTTGCACTCGGTGCCTCTCGACAAATCGATATCTCCGGCTATTTTGTTTCCAAACAAGCGATCCCTCGTTTAATCGACCCACCCCCGTCGTATATTTCGTAGCACAGCAACACATACCAACCTCGTTAATTCCTTGCAAAACGCGAAAACTTCGTGTTGCAGCTGTGCGCGTTCGTTACGTTAACAGCTTGACCGTGCTAGGGTATTTTAATTTTGCCCTATCTAATAACGTAATACTTAGAATGTGTTGAAAACTAGAGAATAAGAATGTTTCATCATTTTTATAGTTTGTAATGATTTTCATTTGATCATTTTAAGGATATGGTTGTCATAATCGTACTAAATATTAATAGTAAATATAAATATTATCGAGATTCGTTTAAATGGTTCCATGTCATTTTTCAATTGTTAATTGCTTTGAATTTTAAATAATAAATTATTGCAAGCATGATACCAGAATAATGATGGTGATAATGATAATGAACACTTGTATAAAATATTAATATTTCAGAAATTGACAAACATAGCTCTACATAGTTTTCAAATTAAATTGAATCATTTAAATAATAAATGATTGTAAGCATGATATATATATATATATATATATATATATATATATATATATACATAATAACCAATTTAAATAGAACTCTGTGGTATACTGAGCTAGAGACATTTAAAAATTCACTAACTAACTATCCTAATTTTTTTTCATCGGACCTTTTGAGTACAACCTTAACTTGCTTCTACGCTAATTCACATCTAACGCATTCATTTGCCCATTCATTCATTCATTCATACATTCATTCATTCGCACTGTACTGTCACAAATTTTCCCCGAAACGAGCTGTGTAACTTTTTGTTTTTTCAGTTACAAATGATACTGAATATTTTTATTTTATAAAAAAATCCTACATATTTATTATTTGATTACAGGTATAATAAAAATAATTCGTGTAGTATTAGTTAAAAGAAAAAAGAGAAAGAAGAGGAATAAAAATAGAAGTAAATAAAAAAGAAAAATAAAATAAAATAAATTATGAATCATAAATTTTCCATATGACACGATTTTATTGTATCGAAATGATTCACTCGACTTTTCTTCTTCCCACCACTTTATTCATCTTCTCTTTCTCTTTCTCTTTCCCTCTTTGGAGTATCAAGCACGGCTTCAAATTTAATTGAGGAGGATTTCGCGAAAAGAAGCAAGCCCGGATGTATCATTAAAGCAACCTCTCTTTCTATCTTTCTATCTTTCTTATACATACATACACACGCATATACATACATACACAAATACACATACTCTTCCTCTATTTCTTTCTCATTCTTTACTTCCTTTTCTCTTTTCTTTTTCTTTCCTTCCTTCCTTCCTTCCTTCCTTCCTTGTCATCTCTACCCCCTTAACTTGGTAACCCATATTTCACGGGAGCACTTACTTCGGCCATTCTTCCTTCACAAAGCCACTCGTTCCGCACAAAAATACTCGGACGAGGTCGGGCAGAACTAGCCCAGGGCACTACTAACTTTACGATGACTATAGTGTGACGCTGGCGTAACCTCGTAAGGTTATTCCTATAATACTTAGACGATATATTCTATTAAATTTTTTTATTTTGTATTTTTTTTTTAATTTTTTTAGCACAATTAATTGAACAGTTATTAACTCCCTTTAGGTACACATTTATTTGAAAATTATCTTGAAATATTATAATCACACATACACATTTATTGTTATATAATTATTAAATATAATAAAAATAAATAGTAACAATAAATATAATATTTTTTTTTATTAATATTTTATATTTATATAATAAATTAATATTAAATATAATAATAAATATTATATAATAGGATGAACTATTTATTTAAATCTCGTCTCTCAGTTTGAATAATGCAATGTGCTTTCAAAAAAAAATAATTTATAATGTTTATTATTAATTAACATTAATTTACAATATCTTTGACGTTACACATTTTACGTGTAACTACAGAATTAATCTAACGGTTATTAACCCTTTAGGTACATATTTATTTAAAAATTACTTTGAAATATTATTAATAATTTAAATTAATATTAAATATAATATTAAATGGTATAATAGGATGAACTATTTAAATCTCGTCTCTCAGGTTGCATAATGCAGTATGCTTTCAAAAAAATAATATAATGTTTATTATTTAAACGTGTAACTAACTACACCGTATATTCATTTTATCCTTTTTTATTTCTTCTTCTTAACTTTCTTGTATATTCTTAAATATTCGTCGTGAATGTAAGATTGCATATAAAATATATATATGAGACACATACACACTAAAACCACCAAAAATAGGAATATAATTTCTATTCTTTTGCTTCTTCACGAGACCTACATCCGTACATTTATTTTCCCATTGTTTTTTTTTTTTTTTTAATTTTTTTATTTCTTTTCATTTACTTTTTTTTTCTTTTCTTCTTATTATTATTATTCTAGACCAGCAATAGAGAAAGGGTCAAAAGACGAAGAATCTCGGGAACAAAAGTTTGGGCTGTTCTCTTCTTTCCGTATATGTTCTTCTTATATTCCTTCTTTATTCAACGACAATATATATTCTTTCTTATTCCGGCTAAAAGAACGGACCGAAACCGCCCCTGGAATTCTAACGCACGATTAACGATTAATGTCTTCCCTTTTTCACGTACTAACCTCGAATAATACGAGACGAAAAACTGCTCTCTCTCTCTCTATCTCTCTTTGAATAATTGCGTACTTACTTAAAATGACATTCTTGTGGACAGATATATATATATATATATATATAAAGAATATTTCGGAAGCTTCGTAATAAATTCTGTGAAACGATAAGGTCTTTCAGGAAAAAATATAGATAATAATTTTTTTGTTAAATCTTTTACGACATAATTTGAAATAATAAATAACAAAGTGATTTTCTCACATCGTTGTTATCGATACGAAAATTATTTAACAATCGTAATAAATATTACTAGATTTTTTAATTTCTTTTTTATTTAATTAAAATCATTAGAATTAATATAAAATAATTAAAAAATTATTATATATAATATAAAATATAAAATAATCTTGATATATATATATATATATATATAAATTACGTGTCACGTTGTTTGTCCGCAATGGACTCCTAAAATACTGAACCGATTTTAATAAAATTTTATACACTGTGTGCAGTTTCATCCAACTTAAAAGATAGGATAGTTTATATTTTAATTTATAATCGCAATATTATTTTATTGTGAATTATTTGTTTATTAACAAAGAGTCATGATTATCTCTGTTAGTTCGATAAGATTCTAACAGATGGCGGTATAAGGTAATTCGTTGAATTAAAGATGTGTATATCGGACTGATTGTGAGCCACAGAAACGCGTGGCGGGGCACCCCTAGTATAATATTAGGTTGGTGCGTATGAAATGTCGGATTCTTAAGTGATTGTATAAAACTGCATATCTTTCTTCAAAAGCTGTTTATTCAATCAAAGTATGCTCCATTCGCTTCAATACACTTCTCCCAACGAGATTTTAAAGCGTAGATGCCTGTCTTAAAAAAATTTTGGTCTTTAGAATTAATAAACTCTGATATCGAGTTTTTTWGACTGTCTTCATTTTCATAGTGTTTGCCCCTTAAAAACAGCTCTAAATGCTTGAAAAAATGAAAATCGGTCGGCRAGAGATCCGGTGAATATGGTGGATGCTGCAAAACTTCATATTCCAGTTCGTTCAGTTTCGCAATTSTTTTGTGCGATGTATGCGGCCGAGCGTTGTCATGGAGCAGTAGCGGGCCATGCCGATTCACAAGCGATGGGCGTACAATTTTTAACTTATCGTGCATCTCATCAATGTACTGGCAGTACTTTTCGGCCGTAATTGTCTCCCCAGGTCGAAGGAACGAATAATGGATTACCCCAGCCGCGTTCCACCAAACTGTGATCAAAATCTTCCGTGAATGAAGCGATGGCCTTGGAGTATGGGCACAAACCTCATCCTTSTCAAKCCACCRAGCACACCTCTTTCTATTGTCATAAAGAACCCATTTTTCGTCACACGTAATGATCCGATCGAAAAATGGCTCTCGGTGAAATCGGGTTAGCAATGATGAGCATACGTTTAACCGATCCAGCTTATTTCGCTCTGTCAGTGCGTGCGGTACCCATTTGTCCATCTTCTTAACCTTGCCAATCTCAGAAAGGTGTCTCAATATCGTTGTATGGTCAACTTTCATCCTGATAGCAAGTTCCCTCGTGGATACGGCTGGATCCGCTTCCACTAGAGCCTTCARGTCATCATTCTTCACAGACGTTTTGGGTCTTCCGCGCGGCTCATTTTGCAGTGAAAAATCGCYAGTCCGAAATTTTTCGAACCAACGCTGCACTTTCCGATCGTTAACCGTATTCTCCCCAAACGCTTGGTTTATGTTGCGTGCAGCTTTTGCAGCACTATTACCAAGTTTGTAYTCATATAAGAAAATGACGCGAATGTCGGCAGAATTCATATCGGCAATAAACTCAAAAGAAATAACAAAAGGGAAGACCTTCGAGAAAACCTATTTTGCTGAAATGAGTCTCTGGCAATGGACAATACGACTATGAATGAGGTTATGCCAAAGACAAAAGTATAACGAAAACAGGGAGACAAACGTCCGCATGTAAAGAGAATCCGACATTTCATACGCACCAACCTAATATAAAATATTATATTATAATATTTTAATAATATAAAATAATTAAATAATAATATAAAATATAAAATAATTAAAAGAAAAAATAAAAGTTTAACAAATTAAAAAAAAAATAAAATTTAGAAAAGAAAATAGATTTTATAAATAAAATTTATATTCTAAATTAATATTCTAAATTTTAAAAATCTCTCTAAGAACGATACTTGTTCAAAATAAATTGGCAATGATTTGAAAATCATTTTAAATATAGGGTAGTATGTAAAGTGAACATTGATCAACTAGTTTCGATCAAAAACGTGTATTTTATGTGATGTATGTGGTAGAAATGTAGTAGAATTCTGGTGGCTAACAACTCGCATGTTAACGTTGAGCAAATGCATCCTACTTACTAGTATTACCGGCTTACCAGTCTTAATCCTAAAACTGAACTTTCAACGAAATGGACGTAACTAGTAGGGGGTGGTGGTATGCTCTTAGAACCGAACCCTTGCGTCTATGTAGCTTTACCCCATTCGTTTGTGGTAGTTTAGAGTGAGTCAGATCCACTGGAATATCGAAGCTTAGATACTGGTCATCCTAATTATATACTCCTAAAAAGAGTCTTTGTTAATTCTAAAACTTTGCTTTATACCAACTTCATTTATGGTCAAACTACTAAATGAAATTATCTTTTGGATCACTGAGAATTTTAAATAAATTTATTTGATTATAATTTTGCGAATATTTCCTTTCATTTCATTATTCAAATTTCTTATCTATCATCCTAATTTAGGATTAATTGAATTTTTCTATTCACTTAATGCATTATTTAATCACAAAATGAATTCATAGGACTAGGTTTAACTCAACTACGAAGTTGAGTGACTCCATTGATAAAATTGTCAAATAAATGATAAGAAACTTGATAGTATTTTACATTTTCTATTACTTTAATTATAGTTTGTATGATCTTTGGAGGAACATCGTCGTATATGACGATGTCGTACCGAATTCAAGCTCGGACATCACGATTGAAAACCGCAAACCGTTAGAGCAAGGTAGTCGGTAGCATGTGGAGGATCGTCTCAATGGATTACAACGTAACCCTGTCTTGTAACAAGCACGGCGTACCGTTTTAATCCTTCCTGTACCTTAACCATTACCGAATATCTTCAACGAATACGAATAGTCGACATATACAGAAACTATCAACCTTTTTCTTTCTTCTATCATATTCAATTTGAAATTTTATTTTTGATAAATACGAGTAATATTTTATCTTATTATTTATCTTCATATTATTTTACTTAAATAATTTATGTATTTGTGCATCAACATCATTTAAACTATCTAGAATTTCCTTTTAACTTAACTTCATTTAATAAATTAATCGAATAAATTTTGTAGAATGGGTAGGAGGATTGTTTGTATCAACAAAGATGACGTTGATTCCATTTGTACAAATTGCTAACAATATATCTTATCGAACTACGGTTAGGTGAACATCATGATCATTAATGAGCTAAACGCCAAGCACTTGTGCGCATCCTATAATAATTCCTGTCTCTCTACCTTGATTACATACGATAAGTCAACTATGTATTCGTAACTCGACAATGTTAATTACAAACCAGTAGTAGTAGTAGTAGTAGTTTCCATCTAATTCGATTGATCGAGCAAATTTTATAATACTTTTTCAATAGGTGATAATAATAATTGATAACGTGGTGATAAAGATAAATTGATATTTTTTTCTTTTGTTAAAATAATTCAGTACCTTTCGTTATTATTTATTTCTTTTTTTTTCTCGTCGAAATTACGGGAATATCGCAAGTGTTCCATTCTCTCAATGCAGTAAAGAATAGACCCGTGAGTAAACTAAGCGTGCCAGGGTAGCAAGCAGGTTCGTGCTTAATATTTTCATACGTGCGGTCTTATCGTTGGAAAAAAAAAACGAAAAAAAACGAAATGAAAAAAAAACGAAGAAGAGGAAGAAAGAAAAAAAAGTGTATACACATACACACACACATAAGACACTTATATGCACACGCACACGCACACGCACACGCATATATATAGCAGCAGAGGAAAACTAAGGAGGCAAGATACGAGGTTGAATTTTATTTTTCTCAGACGCGTATTTAGAAGGTTCTTTTTCATCGTTTCACGTGGTGGAAACTCCTCGCGGTAGCTTTTACGCCGCCTAAGAGGCGTGGTTGATTACAGCGGCGAAGGGTCAGAATTTTATTTAAACATTTCAAGCTCACCCACAACCTCTTTCTTTTTTTTTTCTCTCTTTCTGTTTCTCTCTCTTTCTACCATCTTTTCAAAATGAGAGGGAACAGCGCGCACACGGTCTACTTTATATTATTCAACGCACTGCCACCAAAGGTATGCATTTTCCCGTTGGATATAAATCCAAGTTGGTTTGGTTGTGTTGGTTAGTGGTGGTGGTGGTGGGTAGTGTTGGTAATCGTTAAATAGAAAAAATGTCACCCAACGTTACGCGAAATATTCTTCCACGATATTTTCTTATCGATTATTCATACCAAAACGCAAATTAATTTTTTTTTTCTTAAATTTAAAATCTTCATCGTCATATTTTATTTAAAGTAAATTTATTTTATATTTAATTATATAAAATTCGAATTATTTTACATTAATTTACAAAGTTCATAAAAAACGTGTCTATATATTCCCTTCCACCCCTAGAAAAAAAAAAGAATTCAATTACAATGGAAATGAATGAATAACAAAAATCAACAAAACTTTCATTTGAACGTATTATCTTGATTTAGATTATAATTAATAATATAATAAAATGTAAATTATTCCTATGGGAAAATGTGAATTTTCTATTGGACACGAAACAGTCTATAGGGTATTCATGACCATATATAGAGGACATACGAGTACTGTGATGGTCTTAACATAAATACATAAACGTCCAGTCAGCGTAGAGACTCAGCAGCATCAGCAGCAACGGCTCGTCATCGAGCTGTAGTCACAGTCACCACCTCGGGAGTCCCATATACCCAGATCGGGAATAGGAGGATTCGCACAGTTGACGCATCCTACTACTACTACTACCACTACTGTTACTGTTACTGCTGTTGCTGTTGCTGTTGCTGCTGTACGCGTTACTTACTGTCAAAGCATCAGGAACGTGAGCATGAGAGGATAGGATTAGTGAATACTAGGGAGAGAGAAAGCAAATAGATAGACTGATACATAGATACATATATAGATAAATAGAGAGAGGGTGAGAGAGAAGGGGAGAAGGAGAAGGACAGAAGCATCCGTTTCGGATGTGTGTAGAGTACGAATGGTAAGCAGGAATGCAACGACATGTTGCTGTTACTACTTGATGTTCTCGAAGAGAGGGAGAGAGAGAGAGAGAGAGAGAGAGAGAGAGAGAGAGAGTGTCTGTGAATAATCTCATTGACCTTTTATTTCTTTTCATACTCAAATCTTATCAAATCAATCGAATCGAATAAAAATTCAAAGAGCCATATCCTTAAATAAATGTTAGAAAAAGATTCGATTAAAACAAGTTCTCTTAGAATTCCCATTGATATCTCAACTTACACACATATACATATATACACTTTAAGATCGAACTTTTTATCGATCCAAGTACGCAATTCGTTCAAAGAAACTTAACTAACTTCGTTTATCATGGATTTTAGTATTAGAAAATGTGTCATAGAAACAGAGAGAGATAGAGAGAAAAATAAGAAGGAAAAGAATAAAAATAAGAATAAGAAGAAGAAGGAGAAGGAGGAGGTAGTAGCGTGGGAGTATTGTTAGGAGGAGAGAACGACCGCGCGGAATGTCTTCTTCGTAGTGAATGCTAGGAAGAGGGGAGGGGGGTTGCATAGAAGTGAAGAGAAGAGGAGAAAGAGGATGAGAGGAGGATGAAGAGAGAAATGGGTGGGTGTGTTAGGAGAGGTGAGGTGAGGTGAGGTGAGGGAAAGTGAAGAAGGGTGCAGAACGGTACCGGTGTACTTGGGGGTGGTACTGGAGGGAGAGGTGAACTCGCGTTCGTTCGAAAGAGAGAGGGAGAGAGAGAGAGGGTGTGGGTGTAGAGGAGGAGGAAGAGAGGTGGTAGGAAGAGGGGAAGAAGGAAAGAGAAGGCATCGTTCGCGAGAGCCAGAGTGTAGTTGTAGTCGTAGTCGTCGTCGTCGGTGCGTGGAGCGCAGGCGTGCGCCTTCCTCGCGGCTCGAATCCCGCCGTATTCCAAAGAGGAACACGCCACTCCGCCCCCGGCACGGCAGCCACGCGTCACTCTAACCCGACTGACCTCCTGTCCCTAACTTTGCTCCTTCGATTCCTCGCTAAGTGTGTGCAAACCCTTCTCTGTGTGACCGTTAAACGTTCAAATCCTTTTTCATAGTTCAACACAGTTCAAATTATTTATTATATTTTGTTCTCTTCATTCTTTTTTGCATTAATCGTGTTAATTGTGCGTGACGTGATCGGTCAAAAATCAGTTGTCGTTATTATTAATATTATCACAATCAACGAACGATTATTTAATAGATAAACACCACTTTAATTATATTCCTATATATTTTTGTTCTTATAATTCATCTGTTAAAGTTGTACCAAAATGCCGGTTATTATTACGATCGTTAAATTTTATTATCAATTGGTATCAAGAAAATAGAGATAATTATCGAGTGGTTTTGGTGGTTGTTATTTTTGGGGAAGGTGGTAGTTGTGGTGGTGCTGGTGGTGGTGGTGGTGGTGGTGGTGCTGGTGATAAACCGAACCAAGAGCAGAGAGATGCTTTGTCGTTGTCTATGATTCGTAAGATCGATTTGAATGGAAGAAAAAGGGTGGTATGACGATGGAGAAGAATAGAACGGTGGAACGTTGGAAAAAGAAGGATGATGAATGAGTGAACGAACGAAAGAACGAGAGGGGGAATCCTAGCGAAGCTCAACATTACGGGAAATATCTGTGCTTTGGTAAAAAAAAAAAAAAAAAAATATGACAGAACGTAATAATTCTACAGACGTAGGAAAGAGTTTCACCTGGGAGACAGGAGCATCTACGAATAATGGGAAAGAAGAATGGAGGGATGATTGTGTAATTCAATAGACATTTACTCGCCTAACGTTCGTATGTTTTTCACGAGAGACTTCAATCCCTTCTTCGGTCGGTCTCTCTTTTTTTTCCTTTAACATTTCTTCTTATTTTTTTTTTTTCATTTTTTTGTCTTCTTAAAATATAATTCACGTATTAATAATTATTAATATTTTCTTGGTGACGAAAGACCATTCGAGATTTAGGTTAAATCAGTGAAAAATATTTTAAAACAGTGCAAAACGGTGTTTCCCCACTTTTTTTTTCATCTCTCCAAAAAATATTTACGGTATCGGGTGGTCCTTTATAAAATATAGTCATCAAAAGTTTTGCTTTTTATTTCTTTAAAAGAAAAGTTAAAAGAACCTGTTACTTTTTTCACGTTGTAAAATTCTTTCGTTGTTAATTGCATAGATTGAGAGATTAGTGTAAAAAAATAAAAAAAAAGGTTAGAAAACCATATATGCATATATACATATTGTTAGATTAAAGTTGACGTTCGAAACGGCAACACGGCGTGAATCGACTATCGACCACGTGCCAAGGGTGGAAAAGTCCTAGACTTTCGTTTTACGTTCGACACACTTCTCTCTCTCTCTCTCTCTCTCTCCTTTTTTCTTTCTGTCTTTCTTTCTCTCTCTCTCTGTCTCTCATTCAATCATTATCTCTGTAATTGTTTTTATTTTTCAAAACAAACGCTTATATTTCATCGTAAGGATCGAAAACAAGGGCCTTTTGTTGTTAACATACGCGTACATCGATGAGATACACACGTTGTTGTTGTTCTCTAGTTCTAATCTAGATTAAATAAATAAATAAAATATATAGAAAAGTTAGTTAATAAACGTTGTTGACGGTAGTGAAATCAAATTTATCATTAATAACATTTTCGAAAGGAATAAATAATACAAGTAACACGGAAGATTTAATTTAGCGTTTTAGATTAGTAAAGTATATATGATATATATATATATATATATATATATATATATATATATATATATATATATATATATATATATATAAAAGTGTTATTTATACGTTTTAATGTTTTCGAGTTGAAAAGTTAAAGGAAGTTACTAGTCAAGGATCATTATTCCATTGTTATCGTATTTATCGTGGTATTTATAAAAAAAAAGAGAGGGAGAGAGAAGAATTTAATCGAGTGCCTGGTAAAAAAGAACTCGTGAATAATAGTAAATAAAAAGAAATAAAAAAAATAAGAACGCATACATCTAAAAAAAAGTATTATAGAAAAAAGGAAAGAAGGAAGGAAGGAAAGAAGGAATCCACATTCAAGCACATCCACCTACTCACACAAACACACACACACACGATGTAGAATAAAAACGGTCGAAGTAGACGGTTTTAAAGTGGCCGCGAACATATCGATCTTAACCAAGTGCAACATGTCCCGAAATATCCCGATAAGTTACACAGACGAGTACGACGTGAATGTACGGATCTGCGCGCGTCGAGTGGCTTCGTGAAATACGCGATAAAACGTAGCCAAACGTTTTCCTCTAACAGAGAAATTCGTTTCGTTCCGCTCCGTTTCGTTTCGTTTCGTTTCTCGTTTCGGATAATGCACGACTGGGAAAGAGACAACTGATAAAACTCGATCTGTTGATCGATAAGAATCGAAAGAGAGAGAGAGTTTGGTCGTCGATCGAATGGATCGAACGTGCCGGCTTCGGAGGATCACGAAGCCGTGCACCTAATCCAAATGGGCGAACCGAAACCCACTTCATCTCCGCAGCCCAACGGCGGAGTAAAGCAAAAGCCAACTAGCCTAAATCTAGCCCCTGGTCCAACTTTCTATCGTAACGTTAATGGACGAGCAAGCCTGAATGATCGTCATCTACAGCACGTCACCGCTATCATCAGCGGTGGACACTCGGCACGCATCGGCAAGTCTGTCTCACCGAATCCCATTCACGTTAATAACGAGCCCGGTATTGGGGATACAATATCATCAAATACCAATCACCAATTATCAACGAATTTACACTCGGCAGGAGTATTGCTCCCAGCTTGGGCTCTTTCTGCGGAACTTGAAAATTTCTTGGAGCCTCCGCCCCCACCAGCTCCATCATCACACCCTACGATACCGACCAGGACGAACTCTCTCGGCGAACAACAGTCACAGCAACAACAACAACAACAACAACAGCAACAGCAACAACAACAACAACAACAACAGCACAATAATCTGCAATCATCTACAATCAGTCAGCAACTGTCCTCCCGTAGCCCGAGTCACAATGGTCACGGATTCCCCCTCTACACTCCACCAGCTCCAATACCAGCATCCGGGGCAAATAAAATTCGCTCTACTCCCAACGGATTATCACAACCAACAGCACCGCGACGTCCTCATAGTATTGCCGCTCCACCATACCATCTCGGAATCACCTCTCTCCACCAATCATACGGTCAGCTCCCTTGTAGAACAACATCGTCGGCATTATCATCATCATCAACGTCATCATCAACAGCACCACCACCACCACCACCATCAGCATCAGCAACATCAGGACCAACAGCAAATCCATCAGATACATCTTGGGCAACGATCGGTTCAACAACAAATTCATCATCAAACGGTTTATCCGGGATGGTACAACGGCGTGCCCATTCGGTCGCCGGTACTCCAGTATCTCTATCCACCGGTTGCAACGACGACAATGACGGTGGCGTCGGCATCCCAATACAACAGGAATCAAGAAGCAACGGGTCAGCGCTCTGCAATAAGAACGGCATCACCGTGGTATCCTCGAGTCGCAGCGTTGTACCACCCCAATCTTTGTGGAACGGGCAACTTCAACAGCCCGTACCTAGGCGGCCACACAGCATCGCCTCCACACCCGTTACAGGTTCAACAGGCACGCCTGTTTCATCTTCAACAGTTACATCAGCCGGCTTGTCCTCAGCCACTCGTATACCAGGCGAGCCCATACAATGGGGTTCCTCAGGGATGGTGTTGCACCAACCCATACCTCGCAGGGCGTATCCCTCGACCCTTCCACATCCACAACCACCAACGCCCACGACACAAGGGCCCGGCTTGAGCGTTCTCGTTAATCCTGGAAACTCAAACACTTGGACACCAGGCGCCGGACTTCGAGCAAGACCCCATAGTATAGCATCCACTCCACAGGGTGCACCAATTCCACCAGCCTCGCCCTCGGACTCTGGCTATCGATCTTTACCTTCTGCATCGAGCGATTATCAAATATTAAAATCACCGTCGAGATCTCAACAGCGCAACAAATCTAACCAATGTCAACAACAGCAACAACAACAGCAACAAAGTGCAGTAAGACGTCTTTCTCTTCCATCCGCTCAAACTCTTCTTCGTACCAACGCACCAAGACCAAGTCCAACATTCCACGGGCTTCCGTTTCGACCGTTTACCTGCGGAGTTTCACCTAACGGCAATCCCATTTTTTTGGGATGCACTCATCTCCACGGTGGTGGATCAGGAAGCGGTTCAGCCAGCGGTTCAGGAAGCGGATTCGCCACTGGCAGCACCGGCACCAGAACTTCAACACCGGCAACTAGTCCAGCCACGCCTCTAACTACCTCCCAAGCTATACAACAGCTATTGGCACAACCACGGAACGGCTTCAAAATCGTCGACGACAAGGTATCGCTCTTCATCGAGATCCTCGACACGCAAGAACGATTCGCTAAGGTCAGTGGTAAAGGTCCACGGCTTTGACGAGCCGCTTTTAACGAATCGCGAATCGCGTAAGCAATTTACGGAAAAATGAAAATGTCTCTAGAAATGATTAATTAACCGCACAGGTACAAAAATATATTTTTTCCAAATTTCAAATATCAAAAGCAAACAAAACGCAGACATTTCCTTGCTAACAAAATGACAAAAGAATTTTCAGGATTTAAGGAATTGAAATATTACTCGTTCCTCTCTAGTACGATACGACGACATTCATCGAACTTGCACTACACAATCGTTTTGCAATGTACCAACGAAATACCATACCCATCCACGAGTACATATCTCGATGTTCAGTTCTTCCCAGTGCTCGTAGCTGCTAGCAGACGAGTTATTTTTGATCGTTTTAAAATATTGCCTCGGATAAATCAAAGGGCGCGACTACTATCATCGTGATGGCGCACGATGCCTGGCTTGTATCGACTATCGATACGCAACTCATACAGAAGTGTGTGTTTGCGCACTCGAAACTCACACGTGCATGTCTAAACTATTACGGAACATGAATTTCATCCACGCGCGCGTGTTCCATCTCCTCTTCCTATTTCCGAATATAAATTATCTATTAAAGGAGAGAAAGAGATTAAAGCGTTTAGACGGTGGGTATAAGCAAACGCGTTAAGAGTGCCGAGGAATGAGGTGGGTGGTAAAGGGGAAGGGAGTTACATAGTGGTGGGTGTATACGGGAAAACCCTTATCGAATTCAAGGCTCGTTCGCGTACGGTCTAACTTACTTTCATCTTTTAGCTTTCTCGGTAATATAGCACTCTCACGAGTACGACGTAGAAATAATCCTATCTATAGGGGTAACCAACCCTAGCTTATATTCTCTCTCAACTACGATCGCGAGTCATACATAAATCTGGTGATTTTGAAAAATAAATGAGACACCTTCACTGCCTCCGTGGTGTATCTATTTTAACGCTCGATCGATCGATAGATCGATGGTTATATATATAGATAGATAGATAGATCTTTACCACACTCATAAAGTCTTACGAAGGAACCAGGATAAGTTAATGGAAGTGGTATATCGAATCCTTTCGGAACTTCTTGTTATAAATATTATATATAAATAGTTTAGTACTTGTGTAGATGTATGTATGTATGTATGTATGTATGTATGTATGTATGTATGTATGTATGTATGTATGTATGTATGTATGTATGTATGTATATATATATATA
>NW_015148996.1:1175691-1210729 GCF_001465965.1 Polistes dominula | reverse complement strand
TATATATATATATATGTGTGTGTGTGTGTGTGTGTGTGTGTAGATACGTGAAAATAGAATCTTCAGAATATACGAATTTCTAGTCTTGTTACTAACAATAGTTTTAAAGTATAGCCATATTGTGATTTATTATTTCTATAAAATATTTTGTATGACGATTTATAGGATAAAAATAGGAAATTGTCGTAGTTACGGATTTGTCGAAACTTTCATCCGATTTAACGGCACTTTTGACTGGAACGAATATACCATGAATGTCGTATACCATAATGCGTTACGAATGACACGATAATGTAAAAAGTTTGTTTCGAATCTCTCGTGCGGAACGAGGAATGAAATGTCACGAACGAAGATGACCGTGTTAGATGATTATTTTTTATTTGTTTAATTTTATCGAATATATTACGAGTATACTTTTCGATCATAGCTTACCTGTTTTGTATATAATATTTCTCTTTTTATTTTTAGTTAGAATAATTTTTAAATTTCATATTTATATGCATGATATTATAAATATCATCGAACGTATACGATTTCTACAAAACGTTATCTGCAAACTCGAAATATTTGTTTGTTCAAGACGAATTTTGACTCATATTTCGTAACAAACTACGTGCATTGTATATGTTTATACAGGTACATACATATATAGATATATATATATATATATAAACAAATTCCTGGCCATTTGTCGGCCAGAGAGTACCCAAAGCTTTCTCAGAGAATATGCTTTCTCGTGCTTTTTCATGACGTGACTAGAAGAAGAGGAAAGCCTCTCATGCATCCCCTTCTTTCATCCTTTTTGCGAATAATTTTGTAGATTACACTTTTCCTAACATTCTCTTCGTCGCTCCTGTGTTTGCTAGTATAAACGGTCCTTTTATAAAGGATATCTTTCAGAGAGAAAGGGCAAGGGACTTGAGAATAGAGAAGGGGGTGTAAGAGTGGGGAAAAAGAAGAAGAAAAAGAAAAAGGGTGCTTTTAAAAGGACCTTGGAAGAATTACACGAGTTTACCGATTTCTTCTGCTTCTTCCTTTTTTTTTCCTCTTTGCATTCACACTTTTCTTATTTCTTTTTTTTTTTTCGAAAAAGGAATACAGAAAGAACTATAATGAGATTGTGCAGTTTGTCCGAAGGTAGACTACGTTGGGGTGGGTTTGGGGGTGTAGTTCGTCTAGCGATAACCGTCGACAGGAAAAGAAAAAGGAGTAGTTTCTTTATTCCTTGAAAAATATATTTCTGCTTGGAGACGCGAGACACGAGACACCAACTCAACACCCCCTCTTTTACGTGTTGTAAAAACTTTCACGCTTCCTACTAGTACTCTTTTTTTTTCTATCTTTTGCTTTCTCTTTTTTTAGTAAGACGTAAACCTTTTCTATTATCTCACCAAGTTTTCGTAACAAATTTACAAGACTATCCTTTTACGATATAAGTCTTAACGAAATAAATTCTTATTAATATATTAATATTTATAAATGAAATTATGTTTTTCAATCAGTATCAATTAATATATTTAAAATAATAATATAAATGATTTATTATATTTAATATCGTAACACGAGAAAAATTGAACGTAAATAAAATTTAAACTAGTACAAATATTTCTTTTGATTTAATTAAAAATAAATACGCGAACGTGTCGTGGTAATCGAGCAGGTGAAAAAAAAAGAAGTGTCGTATGTAAAATATACATATACTCGCGTTATTCGAAAATACATGAGTGGCGGGGGGAGGATGGGAAAAAAAGTATACTTAAAAAAATTCTAATTCAGCGGCAATTTTAGAGAGGCAGTTTTTCCAAGCGCCTCAGGGAAAGTGCAACGAGTCGTGAATCGTGAAATTTATTAAGTACCGCGAAAATTAGTGGTAAAAGGGAAGATTAAATTCTCTAGCAGCAAATACTAAGCTTACATTAGACGACTAGACCATTTTCTGTCTTTTCTCTTGACTCGAGATTATAGTCGTCGTCGTCGTCGTCGTCGTTGTATTGTTGTAAACTAGCATTGCTCACATTTGCTAGCCACTTAGAAGTACTCTACTAGCGGTAGATCTTCTAACATAAATTGATTCATCCTTTCAAAGAACCTGCAGATATTCTGAAAGCTTTTGCTAAGTTATCTCTATTTCTCTCTATCATTCATTCATACTATTTCAGTTTTGATTATTATAGAATGTTACGATCTCTCGATGTCTTCTCTATAATATTCAGATTGTGTGGGTGTAAGAGCGGATAGTGGCAACCAGATAGACCAGAGACACGTTTGTGAATGTCCTGAAGCTAGCTAGCGAATAGAATATTAGTTTCCAAGTCGGCATCTAAGCCTAATGGAACCCTTAATATCGTGCTTCAAAGCGTGAGAGACAGAATTCTATCTTCATATTTCTCCCTTTATCTCTCTCTCTCTCTCTCTTTCTCTTTCTCTCTGTGTATCTTTTTGGTTTGCGATTCCGCAAGTGAAACAACTACAACCATAAAAAAATATACTGTGCATACTGTGCAAACCTCGAGATGCAGATTTTCAAACGAGATTTAGATTTTGGTCGTAGGAAACCAGAGAATTAGAGAGAAGGAACAGTCTTGAACGTTCTGTTTTTTTTTGTTTCTTTTTTTTTGTTGACTCGTCTGGGTGTTATTGCAGTTGCGATGAATGAATAATGAAACGAGGTTGGTCTCATGAATGGATGCCTTCATACGATTTAGTTTCTTTTTCATTTATCTTGAAATTTATTATTTTTAACGTTGTTTTTCGTAAATGTTATTCAATTTCAAAGAAATTATTTAACAATTTATTGTTGTTCCAATTTCCAAGTTAATTCTTAGCACAAATAAATCATTTTCTAACTTCAGGAAGAAAAATATTGACGATCTAATCGTACTGTTCTTAAATATTTTTTGATTTAAAATTTTTATAGATATTAAAGTAAGTGTTCGTCAAAATTCGTTCGAAATTTCAACCCAGACAGGAAGATTCCTTTTTGTTTTAAAATAAAAGTAGAAGAATTGGATTTTTCGTAAAGAAATTTGATCTGATAAAACTTGACGAGTTTGATTTTCTTATAATTGGCAAAGTCCAGATAGTGGTGGTGATGTTGGTTGGTGGCCACTAGAAGAGGAAGTTTCCGATTGCAATAATATTAGTAAGTTCGAAACACCGGCAAGTTTGTTGTTTAGTTTTAACCGATTGTTCTATGCTATCAATATTCGGTATTATATTCACCAAGCTAAAAAAAGAAAATTGTTTGAAACAATTGTTATCGGAGGTTTATTTTTCTTTTCTTCCTTTTTATATCATCAATAGATGAAACTTAAATAAAGATGAGATAAAAATTTGTAGGAGTTTATTATAATATTACTTTTACTTTTCAATGAAATATTAATTAGAGAAAAAAAGTTAATTCTAATAATTACAATTTTTCCAATATACCCCTGTGTATAATTATATAATAACATTTGATACAATTTTCTTTTCATTCGAATTTTATTTTTCATTTATTTTTTATATAAGAATATTATAATAGGCGTTTAAATGAAATAAAAAGAAATTAAATAGATATTATTTGAACAACTGTATGATCATTCGAGAATTTTTATTCCGAATAAAGATAATAGTGTTGACACAGTTTAACTGTATGAGAATCGATATTAGGTCATTTATTTTTATGAACTCTTCTAAAAAAAAACAACATTGTGATACTTAATAATTCGGGTTACTTATATAAAGGTTAAAAGGAAGATTGCTGAAGTCATCGTCGTCGTCGTCTATCAGTTTCAATCGATTACAAGGCTCGCGAGTTTCTAATGTAAATGGAAAAAAAAAAATAAAGAAAAAGACAAAAAGAAAATGTTAATAGGTACCTCGAAAGGAACGGGCTTGATATAGATGCTTCTAAGGAAGTCTCTCTCTCTTTCTCTCTCTTTCTCTCATTGAATTCAATAAACGAACGTCTACTGGATAAACGGACAGAGAGGAAATTAGCAGTCGTGACCAGCTGATGCGCGCCACGTTTAGCAGCAGTTGAAAATAGTCTTTCGTGAAAAATATATGTCCTGATCCCCTTCCCTTTTTCCCCTTTTTTGAGAAGATTCGCATAAGATTTCTCAATTTTCTCCAATCCTTTAAATACCATTGGAGAACCATTTTCTTTTTCAGTGACTTACTTTTTCTCTTGAAACATTTCACCTTAAGAGAAATTAGTCGAGGTGTTCGCAGAGTCAAATGTCTTATCTTCAAATGTTACCTCTTCCAAGGATTTTTTCAGTAAATGTAGTTCAAATAAATCGTAGAATTTTGTATTAAGTAATTCTAAAAGTGATTAAATTTAGTATTACGGTTGATAGAATTTAAACTATACTTGATCAAGAGAGTTCCTAGGAATGTGAATATGTGTTAGAATGAGAAAGGAGAATGAGGAAGGAAATGATGTTCGAATTGATCTTTGGAGAAAGGAAGAGGTAGGAAAAGGACGCGATCTAGATTCTAGGTGTTCGTAGGAATGTATGTAATAGTAGTAGTAGTAGTAGTAGTAGTAGTAGTAGTTTTGAAACAGAACCGGCTGTTTCCTCGCGTAAACATCGTGGCCGTTGAATCTCATTGAAAGACCGCCTTGAGTAGAGAACGGTGTTTCGAGCAGCCGGTGCGTTTTGGATATCGAACGATCGATAGAAGACGATCCTCCACCTCCTTCACCTCCTCTTTTACCTTTCTCCTCCTCCTTCGTCAGTTGACTGGATGCTTGTCTCTTCCTTCCACACACACACAAGGTTAGGGTGGATGGGGGAAGCTCTCTCTCTTTGAGAATGTCGTCGTCGTATAGGAGAAAGCTCTTGAAAGATGTCTCCTCCTAGCTAACTTTATAGTTTATGCGTGTCTCTCTTATCCAGACAAGATCTTCGAAAACTAAGCCAATATACCGAGCTAAACTCCTGCAAAAGAGGAACTTTTTGATAAAAGCTTATGCGTTGCTTCTCGTTGTCATACAGCTATTCACGAGTTCCTATCTCTTTTTCTTTTTTATTTCTTTTTCTTTGAATTTCTCTTTGGTGCTGGGTTCAGTCTTTACTGATTTTCTAGCTCACTTGCTAGCTAGCCAACTAGTCAACCATCTAGCTAGCTAGCTGTTAGTGGGCTTTGTTCGTGAACCCAACGTATGGGACGTTGGATTTCATCTTGAGAAAAGATGAGATATTGTCTGAAAGAAAATGAATCTTTTCTCCTTCATTCTTTTATTCTCTAATTTTACTTTATTTTTTTTCACCCTCTCTCTGACTTTCTCTCTTTCGAAACAACTTCTTAAAACCGGCGTGCTGACGTCCAAACTTTGGACACATTTTACCCTGAGACTTTTCCTTTTCCTTCACAACCTATATCTCTTCTCGTTGTCCCATTAGCTCCAACTTTCAAGCTACCAAAGCTATATCATTCACTTTGTTACCTTCAACCCCGATGGTAGAAGGAAACCCCTTGCAGTTTCGTTTATTCAAATTTAGTCGATTCGAATTCACTAAGGCGTGCTAAATATCACGATTGTTCTTCTTCTTCTACTTCTTCTTCTAGAGGAAATATATTTATCGAATAAGTTAATAGTACTTTTATTATTCATAATGATAAACAATAACGAAATAAGTTTTCCTTTATTGATAAAATCTGAAATGATTTTAATCCAAATAATTTTCACGTGCGAACGATTACAGGTTATCAATCGTGATACACATTTTTATTTTTTATTTTTTTTTTTTTATTATTGTAAAACAACACCAACAACAACATATTTTGTACGTTTAGTATAGAAACATTCGTAGTATACTTCGAGGAGTTATCTCTCTCGTGATTTGTGTGACCGTTACGGAATGCAGATTTATGATTGTATATCCGTACTGTTAGACAAAACCACATCGTATATTAGATCGTACCATAGAGGTATGTAAACAATTTACCCTTATGATAATTGATGCACATTTTAATTAAATTGATAATTACATTGGAATATCCCTCTCCCCCTCGAATTTAGATTTAACCCAATTTGAACAAAAAAAAAATATAAAATACAACGTAAAACATTTATTCTTTAATATAAACTAAATATAAATGTACAAAAGAGAAAGAGAATTTAAGAAATTATTATTATATATTATTAATATATTAATTATATTATATATATTATTAATATATTAATTATATTATATATATTATTAATATATTAATTATATATAATATACTTAATTATATATTATATATATAATTAAGAAAGAGAAATTAATAATAAAAATGAGAGTTCATAGATAAGAAAAAAAAAATGACGATTTTAAAAGATTAGGTGGATTCATTTGGAATTTTATTGATTTAATGGTACGATTAAATGTAAATACCGTTTAAAATGATTTCCTTTTTAGTAGGGTGGGACTAAGGGGGAGGGGGGTTGAAAGAAACTTATCGTTTCTTTTGGAAGAAAATAGTTGTCCGGTATTAGCCAGGGTGTGCCTTCATGAATTTTATCCGCTCGTAAAACAATTACGTAAGCCTTGCCACGGGTATGCCTTCGCTTTAATTCCGGTCCATTGTCGTCGAGAGTCGAGTGAAAAATAAAAGCTTCCCCCCTATTCGCCGTCTTTTATCTTTGTTAACTCATTCTTTCTTTCCTGCGTATTCTTTCTCTTTCTCTCTCTTTTTTTTTCCTTTTCTCCTTTGATTTCCTAAACCAAAAGAATTTCTTTGGGCTAACAGCTAACGTATGAGAAAAAATTGTTCCTCCCCATCTTGTTGTACACTTTTTTTTTTCTTCTTAATTTTGTCCTGTCTCGTAAGTACAAGTTAGAAATTAATTTTTTTATTCTTTATTATATTTTATCTTTGCCATTTAAGAACGAAATGTTATAATATCATCCGTGTTATCGATGTTGTTGAGATTGTAGATATCAATGAAAGTATTTTTTCGATTATTATTATTTTGTATGCACTAAGATAAAATTTTTTTATTGATTGATTGATTGATTGATTGATTATTAAATGAAATATTTTTTAGGTAGATATAAATCTTTAGGTTATATCTGGAAAAATTGGTTAAACAGTGACTTCTATTCGGATCCATAGTTTAAGTGTTAAAACACATTGGTGACGGTAGGGATGATCATAGATTTTTCTTCGAATCTCTCTCCTTCTCTTTCATATCCAGTTAGAAAAATATCTATCTAAAGAAATGCTGACGTGGCACGTTCGAGGGGATATCATCAACGATCGGACCAGGTATACTGACTTTAAATCGCAAGGATTTTCGCCTTCCAAACCAAACCGTACTCCAACCAACCAACTCCAACCCTTATTCAAGAAGACTCACACGCGAGCATGCTATATCTTGCGGATTTTGTCCGCTCGTAAAATGATTATGCAAAACGTAGTGTCGCTCAGCTACATTCAGGACGAGGATGTGAACGAGTACAACTAGGATGAAGAGGAGGAAGGAAGGAAGAAAGGAAGGAAGGAAAGAAGAGAAACGTAAGCGAACGGTGCTTTAATTTGGAAGCATTGTCGAGAGAGAGAGAGAGAGAGAGTGGGTGGTAGGTGGTAGGTGGTGGTGGGTTAGTTTTAGATGGGGGTTGGTTGTAGGAAGTTGCTCCCGAGCGAAAATTAAAAGCTTATCTCGCCTGGTCCTTTCCTACGAAGCCTTCACCCTGTTCCTAAAGCCTCCTAACACCCAACCCACCTCTCCCTCACCCTCTCCTCGCCCCCATGTATCTCTCTCTTTCTCCTCTTTCTCTTTCTCTACATATACTCACTCTAGCTGTCTATCTTTCTTACTTGTGCCAAGCTCCAGGCATTGTCTCCTACCAACCAGCAGAATTATTATCAACAACGTCGAGGAAAGTACAGCACTGTGTGCACCACCGACTTACTTTGTAGTAATAGTAATTGTTTGAACGTTGATTCCGCGGTCCATTGTTTCCTCGTCACGTCTATCTTCTTTTACTCGTCTTATCTCTCTCTCTCTCTCTATCTCTCTCTCTCTCTTCGAATTTCTTTTATCATTCTCTCGTTTTCAATCTTATATTACTTTTCATTACTCTTTGCTTTTTATTTTTTCCCTATTACTTTCTCTCTTTTTTCAGATAAAAATTTCATTTAATTTAATTAACTGGTATATAAGAAGCAATTAAAAAAAAAAAATAAAACTTATACATTGATTCATAATTGTATCATCATCAACGAGAATTTATAATTCATTTATTATTATGTATTGCAGGAAATGAGAGGGGTTTTGTTAGGAATGGGTTAGTTCGTATTAATAGACTTATATTTCTATTTTATTTTACTTTATTTTTTCTTAATTATTCATTCAATTTTTTTTATCCAATTACATTTGATTGTGAACAGAGAGTGAAATTTAATGTAATAAGAAATATGTAATATAAATTCATAATTAAACGTCAATGGGGATTTATAACTTAATTATCATGAATGACATGAGGAAATGTAATTTCATTGTATACGTTCGTATGTACTTAACTTTCTTGAAACGTCGAATTTTTATCGAATCACTGTGAAATATTTTACTCTGACGTTTCTCTTGACCATTTATTTTTCTTCTTCTTTTTTCTCTTTCTCTCTCTCTCTCTCTCTCTCTCTCTCTCTCTCTCTCTCTCTCCATGAACAATCATTTCATTATAGTAAATAATATCGAGATCTTAAGGATATTTCCATTCAATTCGTACACGTTTGATTAAAAAATTTATCGTAAATTTTATTTTTATTTTCTTTGATCTTTTTCATACGATTATCCTATTATAGTCATCGTTATCTACCATAACACGAAGAGAATTGATTATAAGGATAATTATATGTTCAGTTATTGTACCCTATATAACACTCGAGACCAGCTAACTCAACTCGTACAAACGTGAAACCTTCTGGAAACTTTCTCACTCCTCGTTGATTAATAATTAGTCGTTAATTATGAGCTGTGTTCAAAGAGCTACGCAAAGTAACGACTTTACAAACGCTAATAATACATACAAACACACATATGCATACACATATACACACGCCCACGCGCACGTAGAATACACTATAAATGTATTTGTTGGATAAGAACGTATTATAAGAGAAACAAAGTGCAGTAAGGGCAATATGGTTCTAAAGATTAGACCTTGTGAAGAGTTGAGAGAAAGAGAGAGAGAAAGAGAGAGAGAGAGAGAGAGAGAGAGAGAGAGAGAGAAAGAAAGAGGTTAAGGGAAAGGGAGAGAAAGGAGAAAATTCTCAGCGTACTTACGTAGTTATGATAGTGGTCAAAGGACACGTTTAATATGAATTGCGTATTAATAACGAACTAACTGGTTACGAGAACGCCACCAGTTATTATTATTTATCAGGGTGATTAATTCTAGCCGCTGTTGTGGTTTGCTGTGCATCTATGCCAGTTATATTAAACCAACGACCCCCGGTTACACCTAGTCATGAATTTTCTTTTCGTTTTGTTCTCTCTATATTTTTTCTTTAGTCTTCCTTTATCAGCCAAAATTGACTGCCGATCACTTGTGAGCCCACACAGCACACGATTCTCCCTTTCTCTCACTTTGCTTCTCCACAGCACCAGAAGTTGACAAATTATGATAGAAAATATGCGTGATCGTGAAGTAAAAATGATTGATTTATGTTGTTTTAAAATAATTATTGTTCATAATAGTCAAAATATCGTTTACAATTAGCCAGATCGGATCTCATACATTTACCAGCTTCCTCGCTCCATTCTGCATTTTCGTCGCATTCGTATATCGTTTCGGTTCGTTCCGTACAATAATAAACTTTTTTGCACGAGGTTGGATGAGGATAAAATTTGCCTTCCGGACCTCTATGATATCTGCATACGTTCGTCAATTGACAGTTATTTGCATAATCGCAAACTTCTTTGTCCGGATTGAAAATAGTTTCTGTTGGGCATACTTGAAGTTGTTTTCCATTAACAGTACACTTGTAATATAAGTGACAACGCGTTTCGTGAGGAACATTTGTGCCCACGGGTGAATTATCGCAAGTCTTCGGTCCAATTGGTGGTGGTGGTGTTGGTGTTGGTGTCGATGATCCAATGCAATTGGCTCTGGTAGGAAAATCACAAACTTGCAGCAACGCGTTAAAATGCAATCTACGTGTCTTGGCTTTGTTAAGGAACGGGCATTCCATCAAATGCTTTTCTCCTCCTAAGCACTTGTAAAATTTCGTGCAATCAGTCTCATGTTTGATATGTACCGTTCTATCATCCGTATCTACAGGAGGGCATTCAGTTGGTATCGGAAGTATTGGTGTATCGTAGGCTAATACCATTACCAAGATAGTCGCGAATGCGACTATAATTATGTGGCCACTACCTATTAATATATTTTATATTAATAATAAATTCATTAATTAATAAAGCGGTATTATAATTATAGGAAAATCATGAATGAAAAGAATTATTTCTATTATATATTTTCATTTGTATTATTTTAAGAAACTATTTTGTTATATATGAATTCACAAGTTCTTTTTTCATCAATTTTTACAAAATCTACTTTGTTTTTTTTTTTTTTAATTATTTTTGTCTGTAATTCAAAAACCAATGTGTTCCGTTTTTAATTATATACGAGTTTTATTTGATTTAATCTAATCAAATATCAATATAATACTTTAACTATGATATGTGTCACTCGTAAATTCATAGATTATCTAATTAAATTATGTAATTCTGTTTTATTTTATATTTTAATTGGTCGGTAGAATTATTTTAGGAAATATTATTTATGTTATACGATATTTGATTGATTAAATGTTTCAGCGGCTTACCTTTCATGATGAGTAACGTATGATGATTTTTTTTCCCTCCTAGTTATTTGCTCCTCAAGCTTGAATGATCGTTAACGGGTAATGTCATGACTTTTATAACACTGTGTTAACTCTCTTATCAATTTTTACGTCTCATATCGAATATATTATTATCTAATCTGCTTTTAGTTTTTATCATTACAAATTTTGATATATTGTTTTTTTTTCTTTTTTTTTTATAAATCAAAAGAATTTTGTTTCCTTTTCTTTTTTCTTTTTCTCCAACTCTCTCCAACTTTCTCTGTCGAATGTTTAAGATGAATCACGTAGATGTTTTTTTTTTCAGAAGATGGAATTAAAAGATTATACTTAAAATGTCATAAATTTTTGGAAACAGAAGAAATTATTAATAGAAATGATGTATATCCTTTTATTTCAAAATTATGAATAGGAAAAGAATGATTTGTCATCGATTTTTTTTCTATTATTTTATTTTATTTCTTTCGTTTAGATGTATCCGTGTGATTGGATAAATTAAAAAATAAATAATTAATCTATTCTCTATCAGAAATATTTATTAGAAGAGAAGAAGAAAGTAAACAACTAATTATGCAGCTCATATATATTTATATTTATTTATTTATTTATTTATTTATTTATTTATTAAACGTACGAAATAATGCTATTATCGCGAATCATTATGTACTTTGATCATTCCATTAAATGCGAGAATAATTGACGAATCTTGTTAATTACGTCAGCATTCGTGAGTAAGAGTATGACAAATCGTTTAAAATTATTGAACAAAAAGATAATTTAGGTGATAAAGAAATATTTTTTGTTCTTCTCGTTTTAAAATTAAACGAACAATAATAATAAGTTCGAGAAATATCTTTCATTGAATTAATTGACGTAAATAATGTAATCATTTATAATGCAATTAATATAATAGATCGTTTCAAGATTTTCTGAATGATTTTAACCTACTTAAGTCTTATGACGTTTTATGCAACACCTATGATTAATTGTGAAATAATTTTATTTTTCTTTCTTTTTTTTTTTCAAGAGATAACAAAAATTAGATTTCACATATCGTTTGTAAAAAGAATGTTTGTAAAAGACTTATCGCATTCTTGATAAATAGATCAATTTTAAAGTAGTATTTTATGATCGATACGTGACACACTCCAAATTCTGACTAATGCTATCAGCTTTCATTCTTTTAATATATTATTACGTTTGTACAATGTATATAATGATCGATTTACTTTTCTAATATCTATTAGATAAATAGATATTACAAGTTTCAAAAATTTGAAATAAGTAGTGCGTTGAGATAAGTTGATTATTACTTGAAAATAGTAGGTCGTACCAGTTAGTAGTGACATTTTTTCTCGTTTTGATTGGTTTTCAAGAATTTGTCTGAGTTGTCTCTTAGAAAATAAAAATACACTGTCAAATTAATCTTGTATAGTGTTTTTTTATTTATTTATTTATTTATTTACTTTTTTTTTTTTTTTTGGCAAAACGTGCAACAAATTTTCGATCAACGATGCATAATTTGCAATACGAGTACTACGAAAATATTTGACAGATTTAAAAGTGTATTTGTAATTAAGTAATGTGCAAATTATTAACTTGTTTCAATTGTTATTTAAATATTGATTATTGTATTTCGTATTATTTTTAATCGTAGAACGAATTATTCAATTCTTTGTTCTCACGTTATCTTTTTTTTTTGTCTCCGATGAAATTTGCCTTTCATATTGGAATGCTTTTTTGGATTACGAGTACATTTCTAGAAAGTACCATGTACGCAAATCGAGATTTCATTGAGTTTCTTGTTGTCACGCTATCAATTGACGTTGTTATCTATCAAAAAAGATATATATCATTTTTTTTTTATCAAAAAATATCAATGATTTAATAAAATTGAAAATAAAATACTTTAGATAACGAAAATAATTATTCATACAATTTGACAAAGAATTTTTTCATAATTTTACATACAAATTTATTTGTAGTTAAAAAAAAAAAAAAAAAAAAATAAACAATATCTACAATTTGTGTGTTTACTTATTCATGTTATTTATTTAGAAATTTGTTTGATTTATAGTTTTATCTTGTTTATTTATTTATTTTTTTTATTTTTATTATATTTTCTACTACGAAAGATCCTTTCGTTCTCTTAAATAATGATTATCNAAAAAAAAAAAAAAAAAAAAAACTAAATAACTTTGAAAGTAAGTGTTACAAATAAATTATTTGCGAGATGACATAAGAAGAAAGGTTTATAGTTTTATCTTGTTTATTTATTTATTTTTTTTATTTTTATTATATTTTCTACTACGAAAGATCCTTTCGTTCTCTTAAATAATGATTATCGTTGGCATTAATGGTAGTACGTTATCGTTTTTTCGCTTATCATATAATAGAAGATAAAAAAGGTACTTTCCTTGGTGTATCCAAGACCCCACAGAGAGTATAGTGAAAAATTATCGATACATCGAGTTAAAAACAAAATTATTGAAGTTCGAATTTGAAAAACTCTTTGAGTTAAGAGAAAGAAAAAAAATGCATGTCCCAAGTGAAAACTTTTGTTTTTACTTGAAACTTTGACTTTTATTCTTCTTCTTCTTCTTCTTCTGCTTCTTCTTCAAAAAATTTTTTTTTGTAATATATAATTTATTTTTATCATAATCTTAACGATATATTATTATTACTAAGACAAAACTATTTTTTCAATAATAAATTTGATTTATTGATTTTTTTCTGTATTATTCGGTTTTTCTTTCTATCCTATTATTTTAATTATCTTTATTATTAAATAAATGTTATCGTCATTATTATTAACGTTATTAGGTTAACGTCCTAGTTGGATTTAATTAGCTTTGAGGTCAGCGTCAGTTATTGTAACTCAGGACCTTACGGGATTTCATCCCTCGTTTTCTCTTGTACATTAACCGCTCTAACGTCCAATTTTCTAACCACGCATAGTACGAAGGGATATGTAGGAGCGTGTAAGGGTTGAACTTTGTTTTTTCTTCTAACTTCAACTAACTTGAATTCGTCTGTTGGGAGATGAGAGGAAATAAAAACTGTTATATAATGAGATTAAAAGCTTTTCCCCGACATGGTTTAATTAATGTCCTTCTCTCTATATATAAATTTGCATAGAAAACTTTTTTATTAATATTTAAAAAAAATATATATATTCTATCCGATTTTACCCCCCCCCCCCAAAAAAAATTATTTCAACGTTTCTCATTTTCGTGAGTGGTTTTGATTTGCGTTTCGTATATTTTTTGAAACGTTTGTTTTTGTATTTTTTTTTTTTATTTCAATGAAAGAAAGAAAGAAAGCAAATAAAAATAAACAAATAAATCGTTTATCTTTGTTAGATGTTAGTTTAGAAATCAAATAAAATGTATTGATATTAGATAACGTGTTTAGGGTGAAGGGGGGATTGATAGGTGCTTGTCGTGGTGTGCTCGTTTGTTTCTGTTTGTTTCTATATGTTTCCTCGTTTACCTCGTGCTTGCCGAAAATGACGTATCAATGTTACTAATTGATTGACCGCGTGATTTGACCAAAATACAAACTTTTCCTATCTCCAAACCGCATAACGTGACTCCTATAACTGCGGATGAACGAAACCGCAACATTGTAGACTGTGTCCGATTAATTGTCGACTATTTGTTATTTTTATTCTTTTTTTTCTTTTTTTTTTTTACAACCGTTCTAAATTATCTAACTTTTTGTACAAACATTGGTGAAACGATTTACAAGGTTTTTTTTTTTGTGTGTGAAGGGGGTTTTGGTTTTATTTTTAATTTTCACAGGAGTGTACGCAATTTTACTTCATTTTTTTTTCTCAATATTTTACTTTGGAAATATTGAATATTAGGAAATTTTTATTATCACGATTGGATTAGTTATTCGAAATTTGTAATTATTTGACAGAAATTCATGACATTTGAATTACATTTCAAAATTACAAGTTGTACAAGCTTTTACATAACATCAATATGTAAAACACGTATTGGAATACTTCGATATTTCGTGACAAATTTTGATACTTAATTCTAGATAGAATTTTGCTTACAAATATTAATATTTAATAAAACTAGAAAATAATTATTAAAAAGATTCAATTACATCAAGTTATCAGATTCTGAATGAAATCATGGTGTTACAAAATGTGCGTGAACAAATTTAATAAGATCCCGATTGTAATCTAATTCAAGGTTGAAGTATTCGTTCATCCCCATTAGTTAAGTAAAGTATTAAAGTTAGGTATTTTTTTTTTTTTTAATCAAAATATTTAAAAGAGTTTCATTTTTTTCTTTCTCATATTTATTACGTAGCCGGACGACGGTGGCCATTGATTAATGCTAAATTATAATGCACTCTTTTCCGATAGTAATTTAGATTTTCGAATAGGTAGGAATAGGTAGTAGGGGGTAGGTATAAAATCGTTCGACGAACAGTACCCACGGGAAATTAGAGAAATCGCATTGTGCCCGGTTTGCGTGCACTTTAAATACTCTTATCGACTATTGCCGATGCTTGTTTCTGCTTATGAAACAAACGAATGAACGAACCGGTAGTGGTGAGCTAATGCAAGACATTTTTTTTTTTTTATCCTAATATGTTATTTATTACAATTCTCATTGGGAATGGGTATGGGAGAGTTGAAAATATTACTAATAATATCCCATAATTATTAATCGTGTATAATCAAAATATTACACATCGTATTAAAATGTAATTTATTAATGGAATATGTGCGACAATCATAAATCTTTCGTAAATAATCAAAATTAACGACACTAAATTTATTATTTTATTTCTTTTTAAAAAAAAAGTTGGAACGTAACGTCAATAGGTTAATATCATCGTCGTTGCAATGAAAAAAAAATGTAGCACATGCAACAGTAAAATATTTTTTTGATTATACTTGATTGACTGTCACTAACACCTGTAACGAAAACTAATATACTTTCACGTGGCACAATTTTTCCTAACGTTTATCGAATCGTTCGAATGGTAAGCGTAACTCTCGTCGTCTATCCGATATTTTAGATTTTTCTATAGCGTTTTACAACTCCAAGGTGGGAAAGGGATTTGGGAGGGGTTGGATTGAGGTAAAGGGAGAGAAGTTCAGGGTAGGTGAATTGCGCAGTTTAAAACGATCGGTTAAATGAAAGCTACGATATACACCTGTTAGCACGCGGATGGTTTTAACGAAGTTATCGATAAAATCAAATTAAAGGCAAACGCCAGTTCTTTTGACGCAAACTTACAATTTTATTCAACGAGATAAAATAATTTTTTTAACAATACTAATAATAATAATAATAATAATAATAATAATAATATTAATAATAAAAAGAATAGTCCATTGTAAATCTTTATGTTTTGTTTTGTTGGAAAACTTTATACGGGATATTTATTTAATCATTTTAATAGTAACGCTTAACGTTTGTTAATATATGTGTGTTGTATTCACGAACAATGACGGACAACGACGACGACTATGACGAGGGATGAAATGGACAAAGGGACTGGCCAGGATTATCTTTATCACGAACGTTTAATTCTTTGAAACATCCGTCAACGTTTATCATAGTAGGACAAAAATAAAAATAAAAAAAAAAAGAAAGGAAGAAACAAGAGAGTAAAAGGAGAAAGAAGAAAAGTGGAACAGGGTGGGGGGGGGGTTGGAGGAAAAAAGAAGGGTGATAGTGGTAGCAACTCAGCATGCTACTACCCCCAACTTTTGGGGGTGGTGCTGGTGATGGTTGGGGGCTCATGCTACGAATGAACATTATTCTTCGTAATAATCCGCGTAAATTTGAACGCTCGTGCGGAACTTTTGTCGTCGCCTGCAGCGTTAGGGTGGGGGGTTGAGCTTGTGTAAATCTCATTAAAAGCTAAGTAACGTGATGCACCATTACTCGCATCTAGAAACGGACCGATGCACTTCCATTCTTCTATCACATTCCACGTGTGATTTTATGTATTAATGCAAATCTTCAATATGTATTATTTTTGTATGTTTTTTGTTGTTGTTATTTACCTATTTAACAAAGGTATCACCCTTTTACGCTATCATTTTTAACATGTAAAGATTGATCACTTGTATATTATATTAAATATATATTTATATTTCATTTTATTTTATTTTATTTTTTAAAGAATTTTTAATATGTGTACAAATAATATTTTTATATATTAGTTATTTCATTTTTTTAGTATATATATATATCAATTCAACAATTTATGTGTTACTCTTTATATTTTAATTTTTGTTTAATTTTCAAATTGATTATTATTTTAATTCATAAGATAAATCTCAATTATTAAATGTTCTTTTTTATTTTTTTAATTTATTTTCTTGAAACTGTGTACGCGATACCAGGAAAACAAATAGTGTCCTTTTAAATATAGTTTTTGAAGGTAGAGACCGTTTAAATACCGTAATTTTTTGTAGGTTGTTGACGCCCTTAAGCTATTGAGCCCATAAGCCGATACCTCTTGTGCCAAAGCTTTTGGAGTACAACCCCCAACACGTTGATAAAACTATTGGTCTTCCAATAAAGTTCGTGTCGACTTAAAAAAGAAAAAATAACATAAAACCAACTCTTAAACATTTAATCCTTCTGAACAACTTTTAGCTATTGTATCGATTGTACAATTTTTAACAAAATTTTCCGATCATAAGTTATAATTCTATTCTAATTCTTATTTCATATTTTAAAAAATAATTCTACAAAAAATAATATCGTTTATAATAAAAAAAAGTAACGAGAGTGATGATCTTAATAGGTAAAATGAATAGATGAGAATGCAACCCGTCTCTATATAGATATATCTATCTAAGTCTAGATACGAAGTTTGAATTCGCGACGATCCTAGCTAGTTGGCTAGCTAACTAGGTAGCTAGCTAGCTGAAGTAGAAAAGGGTTTGAGGTGTGGCGTGCGCAAAACGCATTCAAGAGCAAGTTAATTCTTGGTCATATCCCAATCAAGAGCGATAGGGAGGAATAGAAGTCGATCCAGCAAGTGGGGATAGGGGGGGGGGAGGGAGATGGTTTAGTTGGAGGTTGAGTTAAAGGGAGACATTGTGGGAAGGGAATGGAAGGGAATAGAAGGGGGATTGTGAGAGTTAACTAGGGTAGAACCGCTCTGCCAGTTACGGACGACGAAGCACGGAGTAAGAGGGTGGCAACGCCAAACTCTAAGTACTTCTGATAGGATTTACCTCTCTCGGAGCGCATTCGTGGCATCTGCTATGGGTTTCTGGCCTCTTCTCGAAAACCAAGGGATCGGTTCTAGCCGGTAACGGAAGCTCGTAAATCAGTAATCAGAATTCCCATGAGATATCCGAAACCCTTTACTCTTTCAACGTGCTCACGGTATTCCCCCACATCTTTTATCTTATCAATCGTGATAGATATATTGTTATATGTTTATATGAATTTTTAATAACTTACGATATATTATGAGTTCATTTTTTTCCTTTTTATTCATGGTTATTCATTGGTTATCGTTAAATCAAATTATTTTTCTATCGGTATACACATACTCGTAGTTTTAGCATCGTTTATTTATCATCATTCAATTAAAACGTTTAATTTTATTTTATTTTTTTTTTAAATATTACATTTTTTCAATTTATATCTGAATAAAGTGATTTGTAGAACCACCGACAAACGAAAAGTTAGGACAAATCTACGACGATTCTTTTTATGGAGGTTAAAGTTATAAATTTAGGGTCAGGAATATTTTATTACTGACTTTTCGGCAATTTTTATGATTTCGATTTGCACCCAGTCGAGAAAGACAGATAGAAATAAAGAGATAATAAAGATAGAAAGATAGAAAAAAGTAGTCAGAGAATTTAGCTGAATCGGATATTTAGAATTGGAATCTCGAAATTTAAGTACGTTCGATCGCTAAATTTATACTTCAAAGATACGCTTATATACTTACTTACTTGTATAAGCGTGAAAAATAAGAAAGAAAATGGAAAGATAAAGAAAGAAAGAAAGAAAGAAAGTAAGAAAGAGGTAGGAAAGAGTAAAGGATATGGATATCGGTAGAAAATCGTTTCTTACGTCTCGGAATATTCGCAAAAGCGGTTTGAACTGCGATCGGAATTCGCTCTTTGTTCCAACCGAGAAATAGTTTACGTAAGCACGAACGATCGTTACGGTGAATCAAGTGGAAGACTGAACACCCACCCACTAATACATATACACACACACACATCGTATAACCTTAGAATTCCATGTGGGTGTGCGGGGGTACTGCTCCGAGTGAACTACTGGGCAAAATCACTCTGGATTCTTGCCACGCGTATGCGAATAAGGGAGAGTTCTCTACTACCATTATCTGTTCTCTTCTCTTCTCTCTTTCTCTCTTTCTCTCATTTTCTTTCTCTCCTACTATCCTTCGCTTGTTATACTTTTAATTAAAATCGTCGAAAGTTTCCTATTTAATTTCCTCATCTTCGTACGGAACGTAACGTAAAAGGGAAAACTTTACTCTGAGTTTGACTATACATATCCACCCTTAAAACACCCCCTTACCTGTACTACTACACATTCATCCTCCCCTTCCTCGTATTGTCCAATATTTTCTCTCAGATATTATGAAGAATTTTTCATCTCTAACCCTTTTTTTTATTGATTTTTTTCCTTCTTCTTCTTCTTCTTTTTCGTAGAAAATAAACGAACGTAATTAGAAATAATCAGTGAAACGATCGTAATAATTATCGTTAGCGTGATGTTAGATATCCCGTAGACGGAAGGACGGAAGTTATGTGTCAAGGTAACTGGTCAACATGGAAATTGCAGTACATAACATTGAATTATAGCTAGGAGCAATAAGAGAAATAATGCACCGGCAATTACTACATAGTCGTGTCGGTTGAAAGTGAGTTTCGATCGTAAATGTTTTCCTTCTATGTGTGTTCTTCCTTGTTGTTAAAGTACATGTGTGTGTGTTGTGTGTGTGTGTGTGTGTGTGTAGAAATAAGATCTTCTTATTGCAATGAATCAAGTATCTCGATAATTATCGAGACATTTTAATGGGGGTTTATAAATCGTAATAATTCAAAGTTTCCATAATTTTCATTTGATTTAGTTGATAAAATCAAACGTCGATCAGAAATTAGTTTCATCGTCATCTAATATTCCGAGTCGAGAACAAGAATGTCGTAAATTCGTTAAAACGAGCCAATGATATTCCTAGCAAAAGGCGACCATCATTTTCAATGGCTCCATTTCGTTCTATCTATTTTCCACGATCGTGCTCAACTTTATCATATGCTTTTATTGATTTCACACGTATATACTTAGAAACACATATATTCACATACACGTATATATGCAAACGTAACTCGTAGGAAAAATAGTGATAAAGACAGAGAGAGAGAGAGAGAGAGAGAGAGAGAGAGAGAGAGAGAAAGAGAGAGAGAAACATATCCATCGTCATCGAATACGGTGAAGGAACATTTCGCTTTATTATATCCTATCCAGGATTTATGGGGTAACGTTCGGTTTCACGGATTGGAGAACGTTCGTTGTATAAGGAATGGGGGTGTAGGGGTTGGGAGGAGGAACAGGAGGGTTAGAGTGGCGCACTCGCGATGGTGATAAAACGTTCGATCATTAACCGAACACATGAAGTCGTATAAACGCGTTTGTTCGTTCGTTCGCTAGCTAGCTAGCTAGCTTTTGTAGTCGTAAGGCCAGTTATTCGCATTAAATCTCAACTCGTAAACGTTACAAATATCGTGTGCACCCTAACGAAGCCTTGTGCCGATTCGTAGCAACCAAGTGCCCTTCTCAAAGGATCGTGAACTTTCTGTAACGCACACAAACACACACACACACACACATATATACACGCGTATATTGACAGAGAGTTCGTGACGTTTGTTTAACTTATTGTTGAACGGGTGTATTTGTCACAATAATCAGCTTCATAGCTAGCTAGAAAATTATAAACGTGAATATCGCGTAGTTAACTCGCTGAGAATTCTGCGATTTAATAATGCACCTTTTCTTTTTTATTTTTCTCGCTTTTATTTCATTCATTTAGTGCCACTCACTTTGAACCGATTGAAAATATTCCCGCTTAGCAATTAACCTTCCCGTCGAATGTTTCAACTACTTAACAAAACAAATTTGCAAGAGTGCCTACCTATTTTCAAAACGAAACGGCGAAATTGCGAAATTATTTCATTTCTACTATGTTGACGGACGAACGGACAGATGGATGGACGGACGGACGGACTGCTCGAGAGATTGCTGCTGCTTTAAAAGAATGGACCGTTAAGTACCTCGCTAATGCTCCGGAAGGTTTACGAAGCGTAACGATACGAGTCGGTGCGCTAGATTTTTATTTCTTCCCCCCATTCAACTAAACCTTTGCTTGATAAATTATTGTCAAGAATTTATTTCTTTCTTTCTTTTCTTTTTCGGACATTTACGAGAAATTCTTTTCTTTATTTTTTCTTAAAAAAAAAAAAAGAAAGATATTTATTTCGGATTTATTATCGTACCGATCTACGTTACGTTGATTATTTGTACAGTCTTTTTTTTTTGTAATTAAACTAGTTTGGACATTTATGAGAAAGTTTTGTTTAGATTAACACTTCTTTTTATTCAAAGATTTATATATCGTTGGACAATACACGTAAACATTACATAAAAGTACATACAAAAAGAAAAAAAAAATTAGTATTACTATAGTTCTTCTATCTGTGAACTTGCAATGATGTGAACTTGCAGTAGTAATGGTGCAGCGGTTTGCGTGCGGAAGAACCGTGCGTTTCGGTTTCGTTCCCTTTGTCGTTCTATTCCACGTGCAAATATGTACACGGTCTAGTTTCCCGCAGGACGTTAATCAAGAAGTTTCTGCAAAAGTTCACCTTTTGTGAAAGAACAGAAAAACGTTTAACGGTCTAGGACAACATTAAACGAATACTCCTACTCATCCTCTCCCAACTCTTCCTTTGTCTTATCTATTGTAATCCTTTCATTTTTTAATATTTAACGTCAAATATCTTATCCTAATTAATAAAGTATTAAATTATGATCAATTTTTCAACGAGAATATTGAACATAACTCGGCTTCCGACAATGAAATGCAACTCTGTTAGAAAAGAGAATAATTGAAAAAAAAAAAAAAGAAAAAAAGAATAAAAATTAGATTGACGTGGTTAGATTGAAATAATGGTTGTATAAATCTTAGGACAGGCATCCGTTGAGCAACCTTGGTAGCTCAATCTGGATTCCTGCCAGTGCAACGTAAGCAAAGAACCATCACCAGTACCACTACCACTAGCACCATAATAAAAGGTGGTGGGTAAGCTTTGGGTGTATGCGGGCGCATATTTATCCCGAACAAAGCATGTTCCATAAACGAGCGCGGTAATGAGCTGCGTTTATTACCGGACGGTCACAGGGGCTGAAAGGGTTCTGGGAACAGGGGGATGGTGAAAAAGGGGCAGGGGTTGGATGGTGACGCTTGGAAACGCGAAGCTCTCGCGAGTTTGAGTACTTTTCCGTACCGGTATTGGTGCCTCGTCTCCTCCTATTTCCTTCTACTAAGCTCGTTGACAAAGAAAAAACACTGAAAAAAAATATATGAAAAAAGAACAAATAAATATACGAAAAAATTTTATTCAAATTTAAGGTATATTTTGTTGAATATTTCATTGATTTCGAATATTTTTGTTATCGATTTAAATACATAATTATATATATATATATATATATATTACTTTTACATTATATATATAATATAAATATAATAGTATAATATATAGTATATTATATAATATATATATATATATATATATAATAAAAAATTTTATTAAATATTATATATAATATTAAAATAATATAATATATATATATAATATATGTTTTAAACTATAAAATATATAATATAAGGAAAATACAAAAATTGATATAGTTTGTTAACTTTATTTTTATATATATGTATATAGTAAAGAAGATAAATGAGAGAAGAGAATGATGTGTTTGTTGTGTATCGAAAGAAAGATAAAAGTATCGCTATTGAAAAGTAATGAATGTCGCTTGGACAGGATTTAGATACGAAAGAGACAGACGATGATGAATTTAAGTGCAGTGACAGTGGTAAAAAATAGAAAAAATATATATAATACAATATATATATATATAATACAATAGAGTACAAAAAATATATATAATACAATAGAGAAAAATGCATAGAGCTAACGCGTACAAAAAAAGGGGGTATTAAAAACTATGCAGGTGGGTTGGAAAGGTTAATGTAAAACGCATAGAAAAATATCGAATATGTTAGTCGAAATTCCATCGAAGGGGAATATTTTTTCGTGTGGGTGGTCGTGCGAATAAGCGCATAAGCGCATCTACGTTGAGATATAGTAACGGAGTGCAAAAATTTCTCATCTAGCGTGTCGAATCTAAGAGAAGGATAGTTTTTTTTTCTTTTAAATGAAATTTTTCTCTTTATCACTCACTCGTTCTTCTTCTTCTTTCTTTTTTCTTTTTTTTTCGGGGGTTTTAGTTTTTATCCCTCTCTCTATCCTTCTCTTTTCTTTTTCGTTCATATTTTCTGTTTTTTCTTCTTTTTTATTTTTTTTGCTTTTTCATTTCCATCGGGCCACGGTTAATTATGCTTTTTTTTCTGTCTCGTAGAGTAGAACAATTATTTTTACATATATATATATTTTTTATGGGATACTTGACTCGTTTCTACCATACGACGATAATATATTAAATAATAATAAATGTTATAGTAACAAATTTTTTTATTTTTATAGACTAATGGAATTAGTTACTTTTACCTTTTCTCTCTCTCGGTTTCATTTTATTTCTCGAATAATAATATGTGTAATATGATTAAATATATAGTCGTGCATTTATCATTTAAAATCTGTTTTTTTTTGTTTTTTATTTAAATAATTCTCTTATCATCGTGACTTATATTTTATGACAATATACAATAACAAATATATTTAATATGAATTGAACAAATTGCCTAAATTAATTACTATGATTTTACATTAGTTAGGATAATAAAAAAAAAATTAATAATTATATTTTATATATATGTGCGTATGTGTAAAAAAAATATATATATATATAAATTTTTTTTTCTATATAGATGAAAGTTAGGTTGATACGCGACACGTTACCTGCTTCTCGGGGGCGCGAATGAACGAGAGTGGATCGATGGTGTTACATAATTAGGATGGTTTAAGGTTCGCAAGGGACTCTTGCCACTAATTGGCATATGTATACGTACCCTCTCGGCTGCGAAAATTACGGCGCAACAGTTATAGGTGTAGGTTCTCGACATAAAGAGAGAAAGGGGTAGGGAGGGTGAGAGGAAAAGAGAGAGGAAGAGGCGAATGAACGAACGAACGAACGAACGAACGAACGAACGAACGTACGAATGTACGAATGAACGAACGAACGAACGAACGTACGAAACGTATCGATCGTGGTAGTGGGGAGAGACGTTTCTAATGGTGGGGATATAGTATTGTGGGTAGTCAACTGGAGGGAGGAGGGTGATGGGTTTTCATACAGGGTGAACGAACATTTTCAAGTCGCCAATTTTCCAAACAAAAAAAGAAGAACAAAAAAATACAATAAAAAACAAACGAGATCATAGATCATCTATCTGTCTATAATAAAAAAAAATATTCAAATATTCCATTTTGTTTTATTTTATTCAAGATTTTCTTCTTTTTTTTCTATAACTTACCCCTTTAATAACCATTTATTATAAATAGGAATTATTTATAATACGTTCTTATTTTACATATTCATTCGATATCTCGATAAAACGATTGATACAGAGGTGAAAAAAAGATAATTTGAAGGAAGAAGATGACGATCAACGACGACAAGCAACGACTACGACGACGACCAACATAGAAGAGCACAATTATTGATAAACCGCTGGTACCATGAGCATCGTTATGACGATAATGATGACGTTAGCGCGTGTTCGTTATAATCAAAACGACGACTGCATCGTAATAAGCGACGAGAAGGAGGACGAAAACCTCCTCCTCCTCCTCCTCCTCCTTCTCCTCCTCCTCCTGTGTCCCGTGTTGCACGTACGCCGATGAATATTCAATGCTTGGGAATCGCGTTTTCGGCTAGCCACGATGTTCATCGTTTATTTCGCTAGCCACTTCCCCTAACGGCTCTTTTATTGCAAATTAGAGTGGATAGTGGTAAGCTATGAAAACGTGTATGTACATAAATATATTTCCCCTTATCGTACCAACCATTTTCTTATTGCACATTATTTATTTGACCGATAACTAATCGAATTGTGAATGATTTTTTTTACTAAATAAATCTTCTATTCATCTAAAATTTTAACTAAAAAAGAAAAAACAGCAAAGAATTCTTTAGTCCCCTTAAGTTAAGTCCCCCGTTGTATTCTATGCTGCTAGAAAAATTTTGATTAATTTTGTATTGTTTTAATTTTGTTACCAAGACAATGTTCTAAATTGTGTTTTTTTAATATAAAAAAAAAAATTGATTTTTTCGGCAGGTTTTTTTTCAAAAATATTGTGCGTTAAGGGGTTAATAACAACGTAATGCAACGTATGCAATGTTACAGTAATTATTTATTAATAAAATCTTAGGTGATATATAATATTTCCAACCTGGTGTACTGGTAATTTTATCACAATTTTCTCTCGCAGTAATCGGAGAAATTAAAGGAGGAAGATACAATTAGTGGTTGGAAACATCTCGTAAAACGCACTGTCATGACGAAACAGTTTGACCACATTGAAGTAGTAAACTACGTTTCACCAGACGTGAGATTAAATAACACAGTGCTGTTTCTGTTTCTTTCTTTTTTATCCATTTCTTTTTCTTTTTCTTTTTACCTTAATATTTCGTTTTTTTTTACTGCTGGTCGTCGTCTTTCTCTCTCTCTCTCTCTCTCTCTCTCCTTCTCTCTCTCTCCTTCTCTCTCTCTCTCTATTTTCAGCCAGGTAACATCGATCGCCACTAAATTATTTCGAGTGGCCTACCTATACGACTACATCGTCGTCGTCGTCGTCGTCGTCGTCGTCGTCGTCGTCAGAAAACTGACCTACATTTTGAAGAAGAGCCGTACGACTTCTCCGAGCTTTTCTCTACGTTTATCGAGCATCTTAAGAAAAAGAAAGTCTAGGTGATGATGGGTTGGCCAAAGCTATAAGACTTGGGGGGTGCTTTCTCTCATTCTTGGTCCTATCAGAAACAACCTCAACAAATTCCTTCGAATACATGTTTTACTTATTTTTATCCACCAAATAATTTACACACAATAATATTTCTTATATTATAAAAAAGAACACAAAGTAATTTTTTTTTTTTAATAGAATAATATATCGTTTAGTATATGGATATAAATAATTTAATATTTAATGTGTTGGTCATTAGAAATTATTTTTTCAATGAAAATTTTACTATCACGTTGTACATTTAAATAAATTTATTTATGAATTTTATGTTGGAAGGGGAAACAAAAATCAATTATTTAAAATTGATATATAATTTCTTAGAAATTCTTATAAAATTTTTTAAATACTAATCTATAAAATCTATAAAAGACTATAAAATGTCTATAGATCAGATGTTTCAATTTTGCATTCATAAAATCTTCCATAATTTAAATTGCAAAATTAAATGAAACCACTCTGGTTAAGATCATTAAAAAAAAAAAAAAAAAAAATACATTTTCTAAGCACTTATCAATCAAGTAAAGTTAATAATACCAGTATAAATAGGAATCGAAGTGAAAAGAAGTGGGGAACATTTTACATAATGGTGAACGACGACGATGATGATGATGATGATGATGATGATGATGATGATGATGATGGGGGCTCGACGATTCAAACGATTCCAGGCTGATGATTACGTATCGATAATTCACATTCGAATCTCAAATAGGAGGTTAAAATTTTGTTATTTATGCGGTTATCTTTCCCCCAGTTTTATCAAATGACTGGATTTATTTGACGGGGCCGTTCAACCAAATCACCGTCGAATGTTTGCTTTATGTCGTAGAAACTTTTGACACGTTTTCATTAATTCGAATCGATACCTCGAAATATATATATATATATATATATATAGAGAGAGAGAGAGAGTTGGTTCTCTTGATCCGACCGCATTTAATCGATACGAACTTTTAACTTTTCTCAAAGTGTAAGAAGAAGGAAAGAAAGTTTCGAAGTATCCGTGTTCGTTTAGTTGTGTAAGAAAGGAAATGATATTGGGTCGAGCTGTCATGTCAAAAAGAGTCTTCATTTAAGGGTAATCGAGATGATTATTATGGTCTGATCGAGACAACCCATTTTTATATACCGAGTGTATCGCGAAATGTGAATACCAGATTCAATTATTCTGTTAAATCTTTGAAGTTGATAGAATTTTTGTTTACCAGAACGAAAAATTCTAATTTTATTTTTTTTGAAATAGTGTTGATTTAAAAGAAGAAAATCCGGGTAAATATTATATTTTAATTTGATTTTTATATGTTTGTTTTATAAACCGATTCAAAGTAACTTCGAATGAAGATATTTTGCGATATCTTTCATTGATTTGAATAAAAAAAATATTTCTACAATATTTAATAAGCAAATTTAAATATTTTTCCTTTACGAATGAGTTGAAGAAAAAAGAAAACAAATATAAATTCATAATTTAAAAGAATAGTAAAAAAATTAAAACTCCGTGTGTGTACTTTAGAAAAAACAAATATTTCCTATCGATTTATCTAACAACAGAAAAATCAAACTTACAATCGTATTTAATTAGGAATTACCCGTTATATATTTAAGATAGAAGAATAATAAGGCTTGTCGCCGTAATAAAAGGGTATCCTGTTGATGATGATTCAGGTCAATGAACAGGTTTCCAAAGCCGGCCAACGGTGTGGCCCTTGGCGATAAGATTTTATGTCGTAGTTATTTTTATGCGTCAAAGCAACAACAAACCACTTCTTTTTCTTCTTTGTTACTTTTCTCTTGAAAAAGAAGAAAAAGAAAATAGGAGACCAAAGACGACTGGTAAGACAATAAAAAACGTTTTATTTATGTTTGTGTAATATGTTGATGTCGTCTCCTTGAGAAAACGTCAGAACACACAGATAAATACACACGTACGATTACGTAGAATCCAGTTGTCTCTTTTTCTTTCTTTTATATCATTGCTAGTATAGAAAAAAAAAATATAAACAAATATAAAGAAAGAAGAAACACGAACCAACAGTTAGTGTTTGATAGTCGTCGTGTACATGTAAAGAGTATCGTCAACCTTTATCAAAAATCGAATCATATCCGGTTTACGAAATAAATTGACGCTTTCAATCTTCCGGGTTGGGTCATTCCTGCCAATATTTCTTTTTCTTCTTCTTCTTCTTCTTTTTCTTTGACGAAATCAACGAGCAGAAAATTACGAGGTAATCGTGTCGTCGTTCCTGTACGAAAAATCGTTCAAAGGAACGATTGAAAAGACCTACTACGATTTACTTCAATTTCTTACGAAAAGGTCACGTATGTGCTACTACTACACCACTACTATTACTACTACTACCAACTTCTACGTTCGAGAAAACGAGAAGGAGAGCTTATGGTTAGAGTGTAACTTGAAGAAAATGATTGAGGTTCGTGTTTCAATATAAATATGTTAAATATAACGATCTAGTTGAAGACAGATTGAGATCTACTTCAAAATAAAATCATAAATAAATATTAATATTAGAAAAAAAAAGAAAGAAAATATAAAGAAACCTGTAAAACGTCACCAAAGGTCAAGCAGTAGATGAAAGTAAAAGAAAAAGAAAAGAAGTAAGAGAAAGGTGGTTAGGATAGGTAGGATGAAGAGGATAAAAACAAAAAATTGGATTGGAAAAAAAAGAGTTAGTTCGATCCTGTTACTGTTTTGTGAACTTTTCCTACGCGGTTGGCGGTTCCATTTTCATCGGATATTAAGAAACTTTTCATCGGTTCTGGTGCAAAATGAATCCCCCGGTTCTTTTTTACTTTTTTTTATTTTCTTCTTTTACCATATACGCTCCCAGTGAAAGAGTAAAAAAGAGAGAGAGAGAGAGAGAGAGAGGTGGAAACTGTTGGGTAAGGGCGGAGCATCATTAGTGCTTGGATGGATGAGGGCAAAACAGGAAGCACTCGTTATCCAGATGGGCAGACAGACCCATATCTCTCTTTCTCTCTTTTCCTATTTCTATCTCTTTCTGTACTGAGGAGTGATGCTGCAGGATGATACCTGCTGCTGGTTAAAACGTTTTGCATTCATCCGCGTTTCCACTCGGTCACTCAAATATACTGAACAATCCGGGACAGGAATGAAGACTGCTAAGTTGGCTACGGTATCAGTCTCTCTTCAATAAGCCTAATGGAACCTCTCTAGTTTGTAGTCCCTACGAACGACCATATTCTCTTTCCCTTTATCTTTCTATTTCTCTATCTGTCGATTTTGTTTTTTTTTTGTATCATTTTTCCGTCTATCTCTGATGAATCGTTAAAGTGTCACCGACATTTCACGATTTTACCAACAGCAAAACGTTTCGAATCTTTCCAGTCTCGGTCAAACTGTGTTTTGTGTCTGTTTTAAAACTTTTAAATCTTTAAACTTAAAGAGCAAGGATTGTAACACTTTGCAGTTTATTGCAGTTTATAATTTGTTAAATGATTCATTTGTTTTTGATTGATTGGATTGATTTGTCAATGATATTTGTTTAGAAAATATGATTCAATGCTCACGATGCAAAATCACACACGTCTTTTTTTTCTGGGATACTATAAACTCCGAGTGATTTAAATCTCAATTAGTTTACACGAAGTTTCAGTAAAAAAAAAAAAATATCATTCGAATAAAAAGTTTCATCATTCGAAAGAGGGTGGATAGTGTTGGGGGGAGGGATGATAATCCAGGTTTCGTATAACTCTCACCAGAGCTAAGTTTATCCACGATTTTCGAATTTCTTTTGGAGTTTTCTCACGAACGCGGAATTGAATATAAGATAATCACTTCTTATTTCTTCTAAAGCCTTACCGCCAAGTTCATAGCTTATGCAACGAAATAAGAAAAAGACGAAGAAGAAGAAGAAGTAGAAGAAGAAGTAACTTTATTCCGAGCGAGCTAAAGAACGTTGAAGGCCGATTTGAAAATGTACTTTAATGGACACTAGACGTTGCATTCGTATGACTTTTACTGAAAGTTAACCGAAACGTTAGTTTGTATTTATTTCTCTCTCTCTCTCTCTCTCTCTTTCTCTCTATAGGTTGAAGTAACACCTAAAGTAGGTAACGTATATTTTCTTAGCTTGATTTTCAAGTCGAGTGAAACTGTCTTCACGGGTTCGGGATAAATTCGTAACTGTTTATTTAGATTTTCGTTTAAGTACATTTTCGTCCAAGTCTCAACACACACGCATAGACACATATAGACAGTAGTAGACAAGTAAGACTATAACAGTCATCGTAGTTCACGCTCAAATGGGTTCCTCTTGGAGTGGTACACCTACAGCAGCAGCAGCAGCAATACCAACTTCAGAAATCGGCTCTCGTTTTCTTACCCTCTTTTACAATCCCTTTTCTCATTGTCAGTCTCTACGACTTTCACAAAAGTAAATCCATTTTCAGAACAATTTGCCTCGCTTTTTTTACGACTGCGTTTCATTTTAACGTCTACATTTATCTATCTATCTATTTATCTATTTATCTTTCTATCCGTCTGAATTTTCACTTTATGAAATAAAGTAATCACGAAAGCAGTGCTAATTCGTCATTTACAACCCCCTATAGAAACTCGAAAAATCCCTATTCTAACAAGCAGTACCACTATTTTGGCTCAGTGTGAATAGGAAAAGCCTATAATACTCCCGCCTCAATCGAGCTTTCATAAATATCGAAAGTTTCATTTATTTCTCACTTGGTGGTTCTATGTATCTACCTTAGTTTCTCATACGTGTGCTTTCAAGATTAGTCTTAAGATAAGTCGATGAAAGATCTTCGATAACGTGGTGTTCTCGTTTGATGGATGACTCAAATTATCAGAAATGAGATTTTTGTTGAAGAGACGAAATTTGTCTGTCACGTACTTTGTTATATATTTCTTTTGAGAAAATTTGATAAAATGAAGTAAATACGATTGCTAAGAAAAATGAAATAGATTGATTGATAGATAGAATGTATTTTTTTTATTTTATTATAAATAATTCGTAAGAGAAAAAAAATGTGCAAAATAAAAAATATAAATATCAAATTTAAAAAATAAAAAATCGTATTATCAAAAATCATTAACACGTAGATCTCGTTTTTTATCTTTTTTATTTTTATTCATTTGATGTAAAGAGGATTTTTTCGAAAGAGAAAAGGAGGAAAAAAAGAAATTTGAAGAAAAATAAAAGAAAATGTGCTAAAAGATTCTCTGTTAGATGGGAGTTAGGTGCGTTAGTAGAAGCGGAAACGGGAAGTCTAGAAGACTGAATCGAAGAGTAAGAGAGAGAGAGAGGGAGTGAGAGAGAGAGGGAGTGAGAGAAAGACAGCAGCCAACAAAGCGGTACTAACTCGTTGCAAGTTTCTTCGAGAAAGATTTCTGGCGGCCATATGCTACGGATATTCAACTCAGACATTCACACTCAAAACGCATGACGTAACACGAACGGAATTACATTTTTCTTTCCTTTCCCTTCGTTTCATTAAAATATATCTTTTTTCAAACGTTTCTTATTTACGATTGAACCTTTTGCTACTATTTTGCATTAAAAATTTTTCATAACATAAATTTGACTCTTAATATTATTTAATTAATATTCATTAATGATCAAGTTGTCAAATTTATATTAGAAATTATTACACAACACTAATAAATAATAATTAATAATAATTATAATTACATCATGAGTTATGCAAAATTATCAACATTTTTCTATACGTTTACTTTTGTAAAATTAATATAACTTTTTTTTAATAAAAATGATATATATTTTTTACTATTAAAAAAAAAACATTAAATTAAATATCGATTAAAAAAATAAATTAAATGTCAAATGCATTATTATATTTAATTCTAAATTAAAAAGAAGAAAAATAAACCAAAAAAACCCGTGAAACACGATTGATATTAAACAGATTTATTATATTATGAAGGGAAAAAAAGAAGAAACAAACTTAAGGGATGGAGTACAAGTAAGGTTTCTTTTACAGTCAGCCATTATCGAGATACCTGACGGAAATTTGGCAAATTTGCTACATTTATCTTAACGAGACGGACGGTAGTCAGGCAGACATCGTTTACCGTCCTTGCAAAAGAAGCTATGAAAATGATAGGGGATGGGGACAAGGAATGAGACAGAAAGAGAGAAGAGAAAAATAAAAAAGAAAGTCTAGAAGAGAGTCACAGAAGGAAGAAAAGGGTAGTCGAGCTTACAAAAATCGTTTCCCTGGCGTATTTTAGCCTGCGGCTCTCTCTATTCAATATAATAGCGTTTTCTAGGACAGAGGACGCCGATAGTTTGTGCTATTGTCCCGTGTTCGCGCGTTTCTGACAATATTCACATCCCCCACCACCTCTTCTTTTCTTTTTTATCCTTTTTTTTTTATCTTTATCTCTCCTCTTTTTCTTTCTACACTTTTTTTTTGCCATTACATATACAAAGTTGCAAGAATCCTTTCTCTTTTCTTTCTGCCTATCGTCTTTATCTTACCCTACTGCACTTTTACTATTCCTTCTTTTCATTTCTATTTTTTATTTGTTGTTTTTTTCTCTCCTTTTTTTTTTAGCAAATTAAATATCACGGAAAAATGGATAAATATATTATATATATTTTATATTAACTATAAATTACCTATCACTTGAATGTGTTATTTCAGAAAACAATTGCATTGGATAGAAAGAGTTAAAATTAGATTTTGGACTATAACAATTTTTTTTTTTATTTTTTTTTCCTTCACTCCATTTTAAACTAACACGAAATAAAACAACGAACTAACGAGTTTATAAAGTAGGTTTGTCGTTAACATTAATAACAATGTCATAAATATCGATAACACTCGAAACTCGACATAGACTCGACGAGCTTTTATAAATATGCAGGCACTTTCTGGATGGAACGGCGACATAATAGATAAATGCCTCTCTCCTCTGTATATTCGCTAACAGCACTTTAATTTATTAACAGTTACGCTAGCCTGGTATCAACCATGATGCGAATAAACGCATATACAACACCAGACTACTATGCTTCCTTTTTATTAATGTGTATTTCGCGGTAGAATAATGCGTAACCATCCACGCGTATCATCTCCTACGCTTTCTAAACCATTGGTTCGAGCCCTTTAGGTGTGGGAAAGGAAAGGGATAGGATGGGGGATTTAATACCAACTACCATTATAATTCTGTATGGCATATATATGCGGCATCATATAATCATCATGCAATTATTTTGCTACATTGTTTTTTTTTTATACTACCATGCTTTGAAGATCCTAAAATTGTGTGTTCACACTCAGACATGCAAGAACAATAATTAATTCATTTTGAACTTTTAAAAGGTTCTCTGAAAAATGTTTTTTATTTTTTCATTTTTAGTGGAATTTGTGTGTTTTTTTTTTTTTTTAAATTGATATTGAAAAATTAGAAATTTGTTTCGTGAGTATTTCAAGTGGTATCTTCGAAAATCTGATAATTTTATAGTATGTTAAAACCGAAACTAAAAAACAGTATATAGTACAAAATTTTGTAATTCTATTCATGAACTAGTATCGGATTTTTTGGTTCTTTTTTTTTTGCCACCGAATACTTGTATATCAGATTCGTGGATAATAGGAATGAAGAATGTATTTTCGTGTACAACAAATATAACTCGTATGTCAACGTCAGGATTTTTCGAGATCTTTTTTTTTATTGTATTTCTTTTTTTCTTTCGAGAGAAAATAATACGAGAACAAAAATTTGTGAAGTCTGAACTTGTGCAAAATTTAACATGAAAAAAAAAAAAAAATATATATATATATATACATATAGCATTCAGTTACTCTGGTGAAACATTATTCTTCGGTTTCATTTTTCACGAATCCGAGGAGTGTTTTTACGAGGGTGCCAGAAAAAGCAGTAAGAGTTGGTAGATATAGGTAGGTTAAGGTATTTGGTGGTTATGGTGGTAGTGATAGTGGTGGTGGTGGTGATGTTTTATGAGAGGGTTGGTTGGAAAGAAGACTTGAAGAGAAAGAGGATGCTTTGAGGGATCTCGAAGGATGTCATCTTCGTTGTCGTCTTAACGGAAAGTGTGAGAGAGAGAGAGAGAGAGAGAGAGAGAGAGATAGAGAGTGAAGGAAACGGAAATCCTGAGCAAGATCTTTCCATCCTTTTCGTCTTATGTTAGAGAAATGACGAAAGGACCTTGTCGTTGCATTTCTAAGAAACTACCAACCGACTCCTAGGTGCAAATTGATTCCTCGTGTTCGAACTAAGTGCTCTCTTATCGAGTGCTAGAATTGCTTCTTTCCCAGTCCAACTAGTATTAGTAGTAGTGGTAGTAGTAGTAGTAGTATGACGAATGCGTTTCGCGAAAACGAGCTTAGAATCGTAAAAGCGTCTCGTCGGAAGCTTTTTAGGCGAGAGACGCACGTTTCATGATTTTTATCGATATGAAACTCTGTACATATACGTGTCTGTGTGTGTGTTAGAAAGATATAGAGAGAAAGAAAGAAAAAAAAAATAGGAAGAAAGAAAGTACCATTAAATACCGACGACGGGAAAGAATACTTCATCTTTTTCTTATAACTGGTATAATCAATTTTATTTTTAATACTTTCTCTCCAAAGTTCGGTATAAATTTAAAAATCCTACTGTAATTAATAATCCAAACTAACGAGTTTTAAACAAATGTATCAACGTTGATAAGAAAAATTTATTCTATTAATAAAGATTAAGATAGTTAGGTCAATCTAACGAAAGTTTTTATTACAATTTTATTACAATCATCTTAAAGTTAACACGATAATAAACAAAACTTTTAACTATAGTTAATTATTTTGTTGTTATTTTTATTTTGTATACGTTATAAGTATAAAAATATATATGCGTGAATGTATGGGTGATGACCATATGAATCTTGACATTCTTCAATTTCGATCTTTCACGGTAACACACACACACACATATATATA
>NW_015148996.1:1093777-1175665 GCF_001465965.1 Polistes dominula | reverse complement strand
TATATATATATATATATATATATATATATGTGTGTGTGTTTATATTCACAAGAAAAATCTTGAACGTTGGGAAAAGTTTGGAAAGCGTTAGTAGTTTCTGCTTACCTACTCTCGGCAACGGTCCAATTTCACGAAGGTAGAAAACACACGGAGTTTGTGACGCGTGCGCTGAGCGTGTTCATATAAAGCGACTCTTCCATTGAGCGAATTGGTTAACCAGGTTAAGTGCGTCTTCTTTCGTTAGGAAAGCTTGACTGTAAGATAAAAAGAAAGAAATAAAGAAACGAAACCAAACGAAACGAAAAAGAAAAGAAAATAAAAGAATATAAAAAGAGAACTCAGGTAAAATAAAAAAAAATAAAAAAATAAAAAACTGAACGTGCACGCGAGTTTTGAACGAACTACGAAAGGAAAACGAAGTTTTCTCCTTTAGATTAGGAGGATCAGGATGAGAAGGATCGAGGATGACTGAGGATGAGGATCAGGATGAGGATGAGGATGAGGACGAGGATGTCGGCTCGACACTTTGCCACTCAGGCGGCAGCTTGGCTCCTAATTAATACAATGCGAACGATCGATCAAAGTCAACGACATTCGAGTACTACCGGCAAGCAGGAAGGCTTTTCATTGGCAGAGGGATACCTAGAGGGTAGCTAGAGAAATGGAGACTATGAAAGGCTTGATATAAAGAGAGAGAGAGAGAGAGAGAGAGAGAGAGAGAGAGAGAAAGAAAGAGAGAGGTGATAGTGAAAGAGGGAACTAGAATGAATTTTCTTTCTTTTTTCTTTTTCTTTTACTTTTCCTTTATTAACACCTGCTATTTTCTACGTGTCAGAGTTTACGAGCATCCAGAATTTTATTTATGTGTTAGAATTTTATAAATATCTTTTAGAATTTATCTTCTTATAAATGTATGATTTTTATATGCTGAGATTTTCATATTAAAATGTTGTTATTTAATTGAAAATTGTATATATATATATATATTTTTTTTTATATTAATTGTATATATTATATTTTTATGTGTTTAAAATATACAATTCTATATGCATATATATTTTTGGTTTAAGGAAAATTAAAGAAATGCAAAGGGTTGGTAGGAAATGAAAAAGTTTAATTAATGTCTAAGTGTACGAAAGGAGATAAGGGTTTCTTGATTATAACAAAATATATAATAATAACAATATTTAAAGTTTCGATTAGTTCGTTTATGATTAAAATTTTATTTCTTCGAAAGAATCGTAATATTGAATCGACGTTAAATGTGCAATCGAAATATCTCTCGTGAGATTATCACGTTCACTGAAGTTTTCCACTAAGTTTTCTTCTCTCCTGTTCCTTCTTAAAGCACCCCACTCTCTCTCTCTCTCTCTCTCTCTCTCTCTCTCTCTCTCTCTCCAACCTTTTCCCCATTCCTCTCACGGTGCTGCTCATCCCTGCTAAAACCACCCTTGTTCGGTCGTCCTTAAATTTACCTCGAAATTCTCTAGAGACGATATCACTTACAATTAGCATCAAGGTTTACGTGTTTGGTTTGAGGTATGAGTTATCTAATTGTAAGATAGAAGAAAATGATGAGTATAAAAAAATCATCCTAAGTATTAATTTTTTACATCGTGTAGATATTCTCACGTAGATTAAAGGTAGAATGAGGAGAAAAAGGGGTGAAAGAAAATGAAATATAGTTGATCGATGTCATCATTAATTTTAGTAATAGTATTGTCCTGAATTCGAATTACTTATGAATTATTCTATTGCAATATTCACTTTAGTTGATTGGTTAAATTGTTGGAAAACAATTTTGCATTATTTTATGAAATGTTTGTTCAAATTATTCAATATATTGTTCTTGCCATAAAGAATCTTATATACTTATAGTTTTTCTTGTTTTTTTTTTTTTTTTTTTTTTTTTTTTTTTCATCGTATCACGTAAAATTGTAAAACTTTTATATACAGGTAGTAACGTGCGAAACATGCATCAATATTTAAGTTTCATGATACGAGTTGTGTAATGGTACGTAGCCTAGGTATCAGAAGAAACTTGTATCGATGCAAGAGATAAAAGAAAAACAAACTAGCATGTTTCAACGTTGGTATCACGAAAAAACTAAGAAGAATCGGTAATCGATGTATGTATATATATATAGAGACACATTTCTAAGTTTTATTATATTACGATCTATGGTAAGAAGTTGTTGAAATTCAACTCTTCCATCGTACCAAGTGAAAAAGTAACACCTGTTTCAACGTTTCTATTGTTTAAATAAATAAACTGCCAAAGTAGTATCGATAACATGTAGGACAAACTTAAACTTGGTGCAAGTGCATCCTAGATGCATACATTGTAATATTTTTCAACGTGCATAGAAGTTTTAATAGACTTTAATGTTGCTTTTATCGCTTTCTATACCAGAATAAAAGAAGATGAAGAAAGGTAAGAAGGTAGGGAGAAAAGGGTTTGTTTATATTGACTGGAATTTAAGTGTGGTCATGTATAATCATAAATATTCAACGATAGTTTGAAGATGTACGTTCATAACGAGATCCATGCAAGACGTTTTAAGGGAAACCGTGACCATTCATAACTTTAGATATTTTGTTTTAAGTAGAAAAAGCAACACGTACTTGTAAATCCGTGATAAATTTTTTTCACAATTTCGTTTTTTATTCAAACAGTTTGAAGATGAAATTTGATTGAAAATTTTTATCCAATGGATAATATAAATTTAAAAATATATTTATTTTATCATTGATCGATTATTATTAATATCTTTTTTTGTATAAATTTAATTTATCTTTTCTCATAATAGTCACTCAAATAATTTAATTTTAATTGAAACATTGCACTGTTTTTTAATTTTAATTTTATCTATCCGAATTTTTCCCACACCCCTAGGAAAGAAATTAATTAAAAAACACAATCGTTTTAAAAATAATAAAAATTAATTGTTTCCCTAAATAACAAATCCTCACTTACTCCAAACTCAAGAAATTTATCCTAGTGTTAAAATTTCCTACGCGAATGAAAATTAAAATTTCCTAGGAGTGCAGATGGGGAAACCAACAAAAAAACCAACTAAAAAAGAGAAAAAAATGTGGAGTAATCAGAATAGTGTTCCGATAATTCTTTGCATCCTTGAAATTGAAACGGAGTCCGGTTATATCTTCTCGGTGGACAAACTTGATTATGGCAGCAACCAGAGTCGGCCTTTTAAACGAGCAAACATTGTCCGTGCAGCGTTCACCACCGGCGGCTACGTTCCAGTCGCGTTGCGTTGTCTGTGGGGCCGAGTGTTAGGGGGGTTTTGTGGCATGGTAATGTCAGTGACATGGTAGAATGGTTACCTATCTACCTTCACACAAATGTGTATGTGTGTGTGAATATATATACGCATACGTATGAGTATCCAACAATTCGCAGCTGCAACTCTGGACCATTGGCGAATGCAATTTTACGCTTGGTTTTTTTTTTCATTTTTATTTTTTTTTCTGTTTTTGTTTTTATTTAATTTAATTCTTTTTCTTTTTCACCTTTCCTTCTGTCGTTATTTCATTATTTTATTTCTATAAAATAATAATCGCAAATGAAGTATTTTCCTCAACTAAAAAACATTTTGAGATCAGATATTGCGAGTATACTTATTTATGATTTAAATAAAAAAAAAATAAGAAAAAAAGGAAAAAAAGATTGAACGAACAGGTCGGTTCAATTGAATTTGCAAATGGAAGTAAAATATAACGGTGGATCAAATATTAGATATGTGGAATAAATTGCCATTCCAATCGGACAATCGTTGCATAAAGTACATAAGAATTTTAACATATAATATATATACGTGTGTGTGTATGTATATCAGCGTGTGCAATACGTTTTATAAATATTTTTCATCTTTTTTTATTTTTTTATTTCAATATTTTTTCAAATTTATTTAACTCTGTAGTTCGATCTGCGTGAATATGTTACCAAAAATGAAATATATAAAGGTACTTGAATAATATACAACTAATAAATTACATCGTCGCGAATATTTTTCTTGTTTTTTATTTTTATTTTTGATTTCTTGATAAAGAATTTACAATTTCAATCGTTTCAATTGAATCTAGAATATTTTTTATTTCTAAATTGTAACATTGATTTGATTCACACGAAATATAAATAATAAAAATCACAGATATTATAATACGATGATCAATGAAAAAAACAAAAACAAAAAAAAAACTTGAATTTGATTCACACGAAATATAAAAAAAAAAATCACAGATATTATAATACGATGACCAATGAAAAATGTAGAGTTCGATTTCGTGACTGGTTAGTAATAGTAGTAGTAGTTGTTGTTAGGTAAGGGTAGGTGCTTTTTTAAGATTGTGTTAGAAAAGNGATTTGATTCACACGAAATATAAATAATAAAAATCACAGATATTATAATACGATGATCAATGAAAAAAACAAAAACAAAAAAAAAACTTGAATTTAAAAAAAAAAAAAAAAAAAAAAACAAAGGAAACTTGTATTTCATTGATAAAGGTAAAATGTAGAGTTCGATTTCGTGACTGGTTAGTAATAGTAGTAGTAGTTGTTGTTAGGTAAGGGTAGGTGCTTTTTTAAGATTGTGTTAGAAAAGCTCTCATAGACTTCCGCCATTTTTACGGAAGCAGGGAGAGGGGATACGTAACCAAGGTATCGAGAAAGAAACGCACACATCCGAGTTTTTTTTCTTTTTTTTCTTTTTTTTTATCAGCCCTAGGCTAACGGAAAAGCTCGCGTGAACCTTCGAAATGACGGTTTCCTCATCTTAAGTGCCCATCCACCTATCTCGTTCTCCGACTGGAAGCAATCTCCTCTCGTGTGTTCGCACACGAAAGGGGGTGGGAGGGAGTGAAAGAGAGAGAGAGAGAGAGAGAGAGAAGGAGGGAGGATGGCAAGGACGACATTCTTGCCCTTATCCTCTTATTTTCTTCTCTTCCCTTCCCCCTTTTAGGTCTTTCTTCTTCCTATATCCTTTTTCCTTCACCTGAATTCTTTTTCCTCTTCCAACTTGTCTCGTTCTTTTCCTACCACTTTCTTCCGTTTTTTTTCCTTCTTTTTATTCTTCCTTTCCTTTCTTCTCGTACCATTCCTAACTCTCTAACCATTAGGCGATTTCCACTCGACTCTAGAGAACCTCGACAATAATGTTACCCCTTCTCTCCTCAGCCACCCCCACCGACTAGACGTCGACCATCGTCGCTGAGAACAAAGCTCTAGCGTGTTCTTGCAAATGCGTTCAATCTTATTAGTGGTAGAGAGAGAGAGAGAGAGAGAGAGAGAGAGAGAGAGAGATAAAAAATTGCACCTTTTGTAACCAAACAAAACCACACGACGAGAAAGATTTTCATCGCATTTTATACGGTTAATCCTGTTGTTTCTTTTAGCAATAATTTAATTAATAAATTTGTATAAACAAAATCGTGATAAAAATTTTGTTTTTCGAATAATATTTGCAAAAGAAACACCTTGGGTTTTTTTTTATTTTTATAGTTTCTAGATTAATTTTTTAATTAAAATTACAATATATATATATTTTTTTATAGATTTATTGTAGTAAAAATAAATTATTTAATTAACTTATTCCTTTAATTTATTTTTTTTTCCTTCCTCTCTTTATTTTTTATTTTATTTTATTTTATTTTATTTTTTCTATTCATTCAATGAACATTTGTTCATCATCGATAGAGAAATATATTTTTTTTTTCTTCTTTGATTCAAATTCTTTTTTTTTTTTATTTTTAAATATAAATACATACACAAATACGTGCACGTATACTAATGTATACGTGTGGATAGATACACGTTAGACGAAATACTCTAATTAAGTTCTTTTTTCATAGGACAAAGACACCGAGTCGGGCAGAAATTCGCAATTACCTGAACCACGGGAGCGTCTAGCAAAACGCGTTTGTAATTCTGTCATATCACGAAGATGACGACGACGACGACGACGACGACGACTACGACTACGACGATGACGTTCTTCGTGTCAAAAATATAACGAGTCAAAGCGTCGAGTTAGAAGGCTTCGAGCTTGAAACTCGGTCGCTACTACTTTTCGCAAAAAAAAAAAACAGTAAAAAAACTTCTCTCTTTTTTACTTCGCAGTTTTTTTTTGCTTTTGCTTTTTTTACATTTCTTTTTTCTTCCTTTTGTTTTTTGTTTTTGAGAAAAATAAATATTTTCTTCTTTTCTATTTTCTTTCTTTTTCCAATAAAAGCAAAAATTATTTTACAATTGTATACAACACAAATGTGATAAAATAATAAACGATACAAATTATTTATTTAATCTTTATAATGATTAAAATATCAAGATACACGTTAATCGTAAAATCGAAAGACACGTTATATGCGTATGTAGGTTATGCGTGTATGTTTTTGTGTATGCATTTTGTGCATCGTAACACGCACAGTTCTTTTTCCCCCTTTTTTTTCCTCTGTACGTTTTTATCATAGACCTCATTCCTTTGTTTCGATATTCGAGGCAAAATTTTCTTTTTCTATTTTTTTTTTTTTAAACCCTGACATCATAGAAATTAAAATTTCATAAAAGAATATTAACTAGGACGAAATATACATTGTACTTATTTTCAGTCAAATAATAATAAGAACAATAATAATAATGATCAATTCGTTAATCAAGTATTTTGTAAATAACTGAACTGATAGGTAAACATTACATGAATCTGTAACTTGCATTGAGAGACGTTTGAAGAAGAAATGCAGTTGCATTACTGAAGTGAACGGGATGAGGAAGAATGAGAAACAGAGACAGAGATACACAGAGATACAGAAGATGGAGGAGTAAACGGGATTTGAATTTGGGGGGTTGGTATACGACTATGATAGTCCGTTGCATATTTCAGGATTCGCTTGCTAAGCGTGCTTGCGAGAGGATCCTCTAACACATATCTCCTTCTCTCTCTCACTCACTCAATCTCAGATTAGAGTACGCAGCATCAATCTTCTCTTTCCATCTTACACATTAGGAAGATTCAAAAGCTTCGTTATTTGGGCTAAAATCAGCGGGTGGTATGATAGTGAACGTCATTAACGATGTTATAACACACTAACGTTTCATACTCCTCTCTCTCTCTCTCTCTCTCTTCTATGGCGTCACTTTCATTAATGAAAATGGCTTTGGGTATACAATGAAATTTCTGACCAGCTATGTGCTCAGATAGTCGTCTATCTAACGATCCTTCCTCTTGTGATCGAGGTTCAAACGATGTTTGAGGTGGTCTTTGCTACCTTGATTTCCTAATATTCCTTGATGACGAAATTCATGACGATGATACATCTATATATATATAAATATATTCAATCAAAGTTTTATAACAAAACCACAGTGATAGTATACTAGTTGATGATAAAGATAACAAGAAAAAAAACTTACTCTTGACTTTTAATCGAACGAGAGAATACGACGACACTGTTTCTTTCCTGTTAGTTCAGCTTTAACTTGTCTTCTTTCAGTATCTTCTCTCTATTTCTTTCTTTCTTTCTCTTCACTCTTTTTTACATACCCGTATACTTAGAATCTACCTGCTGGAAAACTAGACTGATGAGCCCCGTGTTCTTTGGGTTAGCGAACTCGTAGACACATTATTATTGCAACAGGATCCAACGAGCATTAAACAACGATAGAGGTCAACGATGTGTTCGCGCTCGTTCAAACGATCCTAGCGGCATGTTCGCGCTTTCGAACCAAGTAATCCGAGACGTGTTTGTGGCCTCAAACCTGTCTCCCTTTATCTCTCTTTCTCTCTATCTTTCTCACACACATTTGTGAGAGAAAATCGATAAAATGTTTCAACGTGACACAACCTAGATCAATTCGTATGACTTTTCTATCTTTCTACTACCATCCACTGGCTTAACTTTATACAATTCTCTACAATTTTTTATTATTATTTAAATATATATCTTTTTATCCGTTTAATTCGTTGTCACGTTATTTTAAAAAATAAAAAGAGGACATACAGAGAATAACGTGAAAAATGTTCTGTTTTTTTTTTTACTACGAGGTTTTTCCCTGCAGCGTTTTCAACGTCTATTGGTTTTTTTTTTTATTTCTTTTTATTGATTGCTCACATTTTTGTTAACTAATATAATATTGATAATTTTAATATTTGGATAATATATCGCGTAATTTAAATGAAATAATATTTGAATCATTTTTTTATTCTCCATGGAGTTTTATTCAATCGTTTAAAATTTCTTAACTGTTTTACCATTCGAAATGATTTTTCTTTACATAAATTCATTATTATTTTTTTTTGTATCTTTTTAATTTAAATTATTTAAATTATTTTGTTCGATTATTAAAAGAAAATATCATGTAATTCGATTCTCAAAAAATTGTATTTTTATTTTTTTTTAATCTTATTTTCTAATAAACTGATGTAAATGGCAGTTCTATTAAATTTCATACCTTATTTCCTAAAAACAAAATTTCTGCAGGATAAACAGAAAAAAAATAGTAATTCCTAGACTTTTTTGATAGTTTTCAGTATGACTCAAATTTGATTGCTATACCATTGTCAATCAACGATATATTGTCGTGTAAAAAATAACACGGCGAAAAAATTCGGATACTTGATAATACAAACGTGCGGTTTTACAATTACATATATGTATTTACTGTAAAATATTTCATCTTCATTCTCATTCCAATTTTATCAAACCATTCATCGTTTTATTAAATGCACCTATCGCTTTTCTTTGTTACAGGTATGTAATAGGAGACTAGAGTACGAGTTTTTCCTGTTAGCGGTAAGTCTACGATTTGTTGTAAATTTTGTCAACGAAAGGTTGATCACACTGACATTATTTCAAATGGAAATTTAATTGATAAGGGAAGGGGGTAGGTTTATACATTTAATTTTTAAAGTTGCAATTCATTCATTCTGCATTTAATAATAATAATAATGATCGATGAGAAACACGATCACAACGAAAGAGATTATTAAAAAAAAATGAAAAAATAATTGTTCGTGGTAACCGTGTCGTATCATCTTTTAGCTAAAGACGAGCAAACTCGATGACACTTAAAAACCGGCCGAGATATCGCAACCTCTTTCGAAAGGTCCACCCTCGCTCATTCTCCTTACCCCTTTCCTTTCCCTTCACCCTTTCTCTCATCATTTAAAATCGTACTCAAGCTCACAAGTCCTTCATCTTCACCTTGCATCCCTCTTGGGGTTTCTACGAACAAGTTCTTCTATATATACACACACACACACACCTATATACACCTGTGCCACTTGGTAACAATGCATTTCTCATCCCATGTAGAAGCTTTTCAAAGAAAGAATCTATTAAAATGTTCTCGATATAAAACACAGAATTGTATCGTATCGTATCGTATCGGATCGTATCGTGTCGTATCGTGTCGTATCGTATGTGGGACAGAACGCGTGGGCTGTTAAATCGAAGACTTAAAAACTTGAGGATACGTAAAAGGAGAAAAGTACGATTTCAAAGGAAAGATTCTAATAGCGTTCGCGGATAATAATAGTTTCTAAAGAATAGATCCTCTATCGATTATATCTTAAAATACATCCTATACACTTTCATCGAGGAAGTATTATACATATACATATATATTACATTTTATATTTAACACGTTTAAATGTCATCGTTTAATATCATCGACGAATGACATCATTCTTTTTCCTTAAAATCAAATAAATACTTTTGCACACGATTATTATACGCTTTAAATTACATTTTATTTTAAAATTTTATTTTACATTTTATTTTTTTTATTTATATTTATTTTTATTTTATTATTATATTTATTTTATTATTATATTTATTTTATTATTATATTTATTTTTATTATATTATATTTATTTTATTATATTTATTATATTTTATTTTTATTTACATTTTATTCTATTTAAATTAACTAATACTATTAAATATATAATTATTAATATTTATTTAAATATAATATAATTATTAAATTATATAATATAATACAATTATTAAATTTAATATAATTATTAATATTATATAATATCTAATATATTAAGTAATACTAAAACACAATGAAGTATAATAATATAGATAATTATACTATATTATCTTCTATATTATAATAGTAAGAAGTATAATAGGGAAGTCAGGGGTGGTAAAATTAACGTGATAATCGAACGTGTACGATAAGTTAAATTTTATCTTTCTAATATGTTACCATTGTGAAAACGGAAATTCAACGAGAAACGTAAATGGGGGAGGGGAGGGGGGAAATGAGGGGGATAGATATTTCCGTTGTTAGCATCAAGTTATATCGTAAGTTTTGATTGTAGTTGGTATACACGTTAAAATATAATGCGTTGAAATTGTATCATGGTATATAATGACCAATAATATAAATCCACTCAAATCAGTCATCTTTCGTTGGGTAGAACACAAGAATGAATAACCCAAACGATTTTAAGCGACGAAACGACCATCCCCATCCGGGCCGTATTGCCGAAATTGCTTTGTCAATTTCAATCTGGAATTATTTCCTGTCGTAATACGGATAGTAAACCGTCTCGAATAGAACCAAACGCCGAATACGACACTAATACTACTATTACTATAACTATTACTCGTCGTGTTCGTGCGGAACGATTTCCTCTGTTCCAAGTCGAACCAGAATCCATCCTTCCTACTGGAACAAGTTATTGTCTTATGAACGATATAACTAGGATAACTATGTATCCTTTATTTTTTAACATCGTTAAAATCCTTAGATTTTTTTTTATATCCTTTTTTTTCAATTTTATTAACATCAATTATTTTATTTTTATTTATTACAATCGTAATAATTTGCTTTGAGATGAAGGCATTTTTCACGATTGAAATATTAAATTATTATTTGAAAATAATCAATTATTAACACGATATAACAAAGATTAATATATATATATATATATATATATATATATATATATATAAATTATATTATACATATTTCAATAGAATCCTACAGTATTTTCCTTCATTTATTATATTACTTGAATTATATGCATTTTTATTTTTCTATTGTTAACCAAAATAAATAAAAAATAATAAAAAAAAAAAGTTATTTACAAAACACGGATACGTAATAATAATTTTATTCATATTCGTGCTCGTTTTTAAATAATAAAAAAAAAAAATACAAAACGTAAAAAAAAGAAAAATAATAATACCCCCGGCGGTATTGTGTGATATAGAATAAAGAAAAATTCTATGCGGATGTTCATTTCATCTGCAAAACCACCAGTCGAGCGGAAGGGTTAATAAAATAACAAAATTCTTGTCGTCCTACATACGTATACGGTTTAATTATCTCTCTCTCTCTCTCTCTCTCTCTCTCTCTCTCTCTTTCTCTATTTACACGTGCATTTTATAACATTTTTTCTAATATATATGCACGAGAAATGTAATAAAAATTACATCATCGTTGTTATCACGAACAATATCACGATCAATGAAACATCCTTCATCGAAAGTAGAAAAGGAAGGAAGGAAGGAAGGAAGCAAATGAATGAAACCAACCCGTTCAAAAGGGGTAGGAAGGGGAGGGTAAGTTCTCTTTCGCGTAATGCCTTTTCGACATCCTATTTCAAGAAATTACATGCACCTGACGTGGACGGGTTTACGAAGATAATAAAACGAGGAGAAAAGAGAATTACGAGCTTCGTGAGTGAAATTGGCCGCGACAGAGATTTCCATCCTTCCACGGGAATCATAGCTTCAAGGGTTTCAAGTCGATCTCTTCTTCTTCTTCTATTTTCCTGGAAAATGTAAAAGTAGAGAAAGAAGGTTTTGATGGTATAAGGAAGGGTTTGGAGAGAAAAGGGGATCGAAAAGGATTCAAATCGAAGGATGGTGGTGCATAGCACTTAACGTTGTCCTTCATTCTCTGATTTGTAAAATTAAGAAAATTAATCGAAAGTGAATGACCGGAGAAGGTAACCGTAAAAACAAATTGAATTAATTTTCGTTCGTTCTTGTAAAATTGAAATATTTCGAATTTTTAATATGACAGATTTCTCAAGGGAAGATTTTTCAAGGGAAGACTTGTGAATTCTTTCTTCAAACGATTTTTCAAACTTAAGTAATTTCTTTTTAACGAGTAACATATCTTTACCTTCTGTAGGTTTATAGATATTTCTATTCTTTTAAGGTTAATTAAAATCTAAATCGTTCGAATCTTTTTTGTAACATTAACTAAACCTTTTGACATACAATGACATCTGGGAGATGTCATTTTTCTTTTCATTCTTTATAATTAAATGTTCAATTGATTCTAATTGTAATTGGATCGAATATAATTATATTATTTGTATGTCAAAGGTATTAAGAAAATTGTCGAATAAAATAATCAAATATTATAATTTATTGCTCAATATTTAAAAAAAGAAATCAATTGATCAAAGAAATAATAATTTTAAAAAAGAAGAAAAAAAAACTAATGCTTAATCATCGTAATTTACGAATTATTCATTGATAAGCAAAAATATGTATCCGCGTATCGATTATCTTTAAATTTACATCGAAACAAATAGAAAATGTTTAATTAAAATATCGAAATATTTATTTATCGTTAAACAAAAATGTAGATATTTCGCAAGTGAGATTTAATATTACATAAACGTTTAATTTACTATAATAATTCGTTGTATAAACAAAACAAAAAATATAAATCAACAGCGTTATTTTAAAATTTGTTGTTTAAAGCTGTTTAAGTTGTAGTTTAAAACAGTTGTCTTAAAATTGTAGCGAACAAAAATTGAAAAAAAAATGAAATATTTTAAAAATTGATTGATCACAAATATGATATAGAAATCCCCAAAATAAGATTTAATTAATAGATTTTTAAAAAAAGATAAAAAGAAGAAACAAATTTGAATGAAAGTAAAAGAATGATATATCATAATTTTGAGAATAGTTTGAATGAACCCATCAAAATATAGCATTTTGGAATATGTGTGTCATCATCATTTCATCCCTCGGCACAATATCGAATTGATGGTAGATAGAACGAAGAATAGAATCGTTTACCCTGAGGCTTTTTAACCCCATTCCTTCCTTCCTTCCTTCCTTCATTTCTTCCTTCCATTTCTATCATTTTTTTTCTAGCTGACACAGAAGATACAAAAGGTTCGCATTATATTCGTACTTGACGCGAGTTTATGACGATTTCGATCGATCCGATTGCGAGACGAGGAATGATTTGAAGGTAAAAGGTACGACTAGGACGACTACTACGAGCTGTTGGAAATACCTGTGATAACTATGACGACTCCATCAGAAAGAGTAGTATTACTCTTGCTATCCGACGATTTACGTTTCGCTTGCGGCAAGATAAATCGACTACCAAGTTCACACAAACCCTTTTATTGAGACATTTCTCTTTCTCTGTCTACCTAGTTCTTCTATTTTATATAAGTTACGCGTTCGGGTATAGTTTCAAATTGGAATGTCTAAGATAAGATAGAAAATAATATATTATAAATACGGTTACTTTAATATTTTTATTGTATCGAACTTTTATAATATTTTATTATTTATTTAAAAAAGAAAAGAAATTTATTAGATATAATTTGGGATAGTTTAACTTTTATATTTGTACGATAACAAATTTTTACTTTATTGTATTTTTTTCCTAACAAATCTTAATATAAATAAATTACGTGTCACGTTGTTTGTCCGCAATGGACTCCTAAAATACTGAACCGATTTTAATAAAATTTTACACACTGTGTGCAGTTTCATTCAACTTGAAAGATAGAATAGTTTATATCTCAATTTATAATCGCAATATTATTTTATTGCAAATTATTTGTTTATTAACAAAGAGTCATGATTATCTCTGTTAGTTCGATAAGATTCTAACAGATAGCGGTATAAGGTAATTCGTTGACTTAAAGACGTGTGTATCGGACTGATTGTGAGCCACAGCAACGTGTGGCGGGGCACCCCTAGTAATATATAATTTTTGATAGTGTAACTTTAAAAAAGATAGACAATTTTTTACTTTATTGTATTTTATAATTTTTTTAAAAGAAAGTTATTAGATATAATTTTAAATAGTTTAACTTTTATATTTGTACGATAACAAGTTTTTACTTTATAGTATTTTTTTCCTAACAAATAATATATAATTTTTGATAGTGAAACTTTAATATTTGAAAAGATAGACAATTTTTTACTTTATTGTATTTTATAATTTTTTTTCTAGCAAAAACCATTTACACAGTAATTTTATTATTTCGAATAATCAAAAAATATTTATTATTTTATATAACTAAAATGAAAAAAAAAAGAAATATACGTGATCAGATTTATTATTTTATTACGTCACTTTGATTACTTTATATTATCTTTTAATCAATATTAATTAAATTTCGATAAACAATTGATAAATATTAAATAACGCATCTTAAATGAAACAACTGTCGACCAAATACTTACAAATCGTATCCAATGATTAAAATGAGATGAATTTAAAATAAAAAAAAAAGAATATTCTATCGTTTCAGAAAGATTTGGTCGATAAACAAGAAAATGGAGAGATAAGATTCGAAAGATCGGAGGTTATATATAGTTTTCGTAGCATACGTTGCATCGAAATCATTCCCGAAAGAATCGGCTTTTTTCTCGATCGATATTCAACATTCGGCAACACTATGGGGAAGTACGGTTTCTCAACTGTACACGGTAATACCTCGAACTGTTCTTCTATCTCTTTGATTCCTTTTCGTTTTACGTTCGCAATTCGTTGCATAATTCACAACGCGAGCAAGATGCTTGTGCTTGCAAGGATAGGAAAATAAAAAAAATAAAAAGAAAAAAGAGAACGATCGAACGACGAATTAAAGTGGTTTCGCGTGTACACGTAGTAGTAGAGGGTGTGTTTTGAAAAATGAAGAAGTAGAAGTGAAAAAAAAAGAAAAAGGATGCGACAAAGTATAAAAGAAAGATAGAAAACAAAGAAGAGAAAAAGTAACAAAAAAAAAAGAAACTAGAGGGAGAACTTGCCAGCAGCATGTATATGTATATGCACATATATACGAACATGTACATGGATACATATATGCACCAGGTGGTGTATTCTCTGTACGCGAATGTCGTTCCTCTCTCACATACATACATACATAGAATAAATACATGCATATATGTAAGCAATATATATATGTATATATGTATCTACCTAGGTACGATACGATATTGCTCTCTGTTGCTCGTAAATCCCTATTTCAATATCCACTCGAAGGTAATTAATAACCGTGCGCGTGCGTCCTAGCAAGTGTCGAAATAGTACAAGTGAGATAAAGATAGATAGATAGATAGATGCTATGCTGCTACCATAGCAAATAACAAAAAGAGAAAAACAAAAAGAGAGAGAGAGAGAAGAATACTTTCTCTACTAGAATCAAAATTAATTTAGCAACGTTTTATAATACCATAGCCACACTCGGCTGACCGGCCGAGCGATTTATGAGAACGATATTTCAGTCTCCTCGAATTGGGGTAGGTAAGGGTGGGAAAGAGACGAGGTAGAGGGGTGTTGTCCGTTGTGTTGCAGTGTTATACCACACTACTATCTGTAGTCAGGGGAAAATAGGGGGTGAGGTGGAGATGGGGGATGCTTAACGCACGAGGAATCGTCCAAACGAGACATACTGGTCGTTACACGTTTCTACCTACATGGTTGTTAACGGGTGGTTATGGGGTGGTAGTGGTGATGGTGGTAGTGCGGTGACAGTGGCTAAAATCCCGGAGAAAACCACACGAATTTTGTTCTCTCTCTTTCTTTCATCTATTTTGTTTTTCTTTTGCTTTCTATTTTACTTTTTTTTTTCTTCTTTTCTTTTCTTTTCTTTTTTATTTTATTTTTTTTTTGTTCTTTTTCTTCTTCTTCTTTACCTGTTCTTTTGCTCCTTCACTTTTCCTCGTTCTTCTCGTTATTTCAGTGCCGAGCTTTTTTCCCGCGCATTAATTACCTTCTCCAAGGTAATTAGACTACTACCTTCATAGCGAAAATCGCACGGTCTAACGAATGAATTCTTCTTTCTACTGCTCTCTTCCTTTGCTTTTATTATCTTTCTCTAACTTTTTTTTTCTCTTTCTTTCTATCTCGAATAGGTTGATACCTTCCTCAGCTGTTATAACCTTTGTTTCGTTCAATTATACTTTTTGATTTTTATAGTTTCATTTTTTTCGATAAGTACGAAACTTTAGAAAGCAGATCAAATGATAATATTTAATGAAATGATTATTATTTAATCTTAAGATTAAATTGATAATATTTTTTTTATTGGAATAATTTAACCATCAAATTCTAACGTTCATTGTTCATTTTGTACTTGCAGTAATTTTACACAGTTTTAGGTCATCTAATATCTTTCAAGATATATTGTCATAATCTCGAGATATATATTGTTTAAGTTGAAACGTGGCAGGAATTCCATTAGCTAGCTACCAACGCAACGGGTGGTATCTTAATTGACGCGAACGCGAATACGTTTTGCTAGCTCATTAACGATATTCTAAAGGTTTGTGTAAGTTCTTACAAAACATGACTTCGTTCTTCAATTATTAAATAACGAGATTACATCTACTAATCATTTATTATAATATCGATAATTAAATATTATATTTTCGTTCTCCATTTTTTATATTATTTCAAATAAAAAAATTATTCTTTAAATTATCCATCATAGTGTATATTTTTATAATAATAATTTTTCCTTTTTATATTTGCATAGGACAAACAACACTGTGTTATTTTAGTTTAGTCTGCTTGTTTGCATTTTGACGAACGCATACTTTTGACGCATTGCAGTAAAAGAGGCTTTCTTTGTACTTGAAGATTTTCCTCCTTAATAGCATCTGTTTTGCGTAGTCATCTTAGAGAATGCATAAAGAGAGAAATGGCAAAGGTGTGTAGTAGGTAGGTAAAGGAGGAAATATATTTGCTTTACCTCTATGTGAGAAAACGATAATAGAAAATTCACAGAACACGGTAGAAAGGTAGAATTGTTGCTTTTGTTGTTGTTGTTGTTGTTGTTACTTTACTTGAAAATTGGAAAAAGTGCATTACACGTGTGAGTACAGTTTTTCGATTCAATAATAAAATCTGAAAGGATGAAAATAACGAAAAAATAGATAAAAATTGAACAAGAACTAAAAATAAAAGAAATACATCAATTATATTGGTAAAGATTATTATAGAGATTTGTCATAAATCATTGTAGCATAAGAATTTGTCGATGTTAATTTCTGCCCTCTTTTACTTTTCCCCGAGGAGATAGAAAAATATCTTTTCTACTTGTGCGGTAGAACGCAATGGTGGATATGTATGAGTATGGCATTTAAGCATAGTCCGGCTGGTGTTTCGGTCTCGATCCGTTCGGTCAATGTTTATTTAAACGAAGAATTTGCATTGTAAATTCACGCTTCTATAACGTTGTTCACGAAAAGGAAGGAGTATCTACCACCAACACCAAAACCAGCACCAGCACCAGCACCAACACCAACACCAGTAGTTGTAGCAAATGGAAGGAAAGAGGGTGGTGGATTTTGCACGATGGTGTCGGTCATGGTGGTGGTTGTAGTGGTGGTATATATGGAACGGTGGGATTCGCGATTTTGTATTCGACTGTAGGAGAGAGACGAAAACTTCAGTGAAATTGTCCACTCGAATTGGACGGGTTAATCAGCGAAAAGAGGAACCAGCAGTCAACCAGTTGGACAAAGTCATAGTCGTTCTCCTCACATTTGACATTTAAACGTTGCCTCATCCTTTTGCTCAACCTTTTGCTCATGCTTTTGCTCATGCTCATCGTCCTCACGTGGCCACCCAACCCGGTCCAACCTGGCCCGGCCCACCATTGCACGTTTTCAAACCACCACAAGTAAGAGAAGAGACTACAGCAGACGTTCTAAACAATTTTAGAGTTTTCAACGTCGACGCTACGCTAAATTGCAGAGTACCTAACATTAACCGTTACCACCACTATGAGTCAACTCCAACGGCGGAGTAACTTCGTGCAAACGTAATATACTACCCTACCCTTTTCTCATACCCTTTCCCTTTCCATTTCCATTTACCTTCCCTTCCTTTATTCCCTGCACGACTTTACTGATCTCGTGTTTTATCTTTAACCCATTTCTTTCTCTCTAAAATCTTTTAGAATGCGATTACTACTTTTAATTGTGCTTCACATTTATTAATTTAATTAATCCTTGCATAATACATTTCAATTTACTATTCAACAATTTTAACCGATTGAATTTTACGTTTTTATTTTAATAATAAAAAAAAATGTATCATTTATATAAGAAGATTATCGAAGAGATAGTTTTAAGTTTAAACCTATCCCAATAGGAAACACAGAGTTAATTCTTTTTCTATCGGACTATCGATTATCGTGGTAAGAGCATCAAGAAAAGCAACCAAGCAACCAACCAAACAGGCAGGCGTTGGAGGAAATTACACAAGGCCGTTCTTATCGGTTTGTGTTGTTCCTTTCTACAAACCCAAGATCGTTCTTGGCTCCAAACGAAAGAACCCGTGTTAGATGAAAACAACTTGTAGCTTCGATTCCCGGATACGTGACGGCCAACGGTAATGGACTAACCCGAGACTAGTTTACTGCCTCGAACCAAGCTCATTTACTTTCCTCAAACAGGGCATACTAGATACGACTCATTTTTTTTCTTCTTCTTGATATCTTTTTTCGAAATCTATTCTTGAAAATAAGACATCAAATCAATTTGAAAATAAGGAAAAGGTTTTAACAAGCATTCGCGTATGTATTCGTTATTTTTCATTTGATTAAATCTTTTGGTTTCCCCCCCCCCCTTCTATTTTTCTGTTTGTTACAATTAATTAAAATCGTTTGTTAATATTATTCATTTTATTTGTTACAAATATTTATTGTATTTTATTTCAAATGAAAACGCGAACTAACAAGATTGTTTAATTTTTCTTTTTGCAAACTCGATTTTCATTCAAAGGAAAAAGACGAGGACGACGACGTGAGTTGTGCTATTTAAATCATTCGGATCGATTCTTAAGGATAAAAAAGAAGGGAGCATGAAAATAAGAAAATAAAAAAAGTTTAGATCAAACGGACTTTTTTACTTTGCATTATTCGAAATCGGAACGCAATTAAGCTCATATACCTTGTCGAGTAATGCTCACTCGATGTGACTCAAAAAAGAAAATAAAAATAGAAAATAAATCCCTCTTTTACATCATTCGAATGAATTTTTTAATATACCCACAAACGTGGAATAAAAATAAGACGATAAAGGAATTAAACAAAGCATGCATATTTTTGAAACTTTGATTAGTAGAAACTTCAAATTTTTATTTTGATATAAGAAAATAAAAAAAATAATTTATTAAAACTGTGTATGAAAGATAAATTAATTATAAATTTATTAAACTATCTATCCATCTAACTTTATTATTTTTTTATATATTCAACTTTATATTAATATATTAATATATTATAAATATATTTATATAGTATATAAAACATATTAAAATATATTTAACTTTAATTATATAAAAATATATTTAATTTTATTATTTAATTTTATATTGAAACTATAAATTATTTTCCATTAATCACCAAAAATTTAAATAAAATTTGACAAATAATTTTTCTACGTTCAAAATGAACTTTCAGGGATTATTTGAAATAGAAAATAATTTGGATTGAAATCGAATTCGTAGTATTCTTGTTGAAGGAATCCTAAACTCGTTTGCAACCACAGTTTACGATTAGCAATTGGATTAACTTGTAAGTTAAATCCTTCGGATAGATTCAATTACGAGACTTTACTTTTATTTTTTATTTCCTTCTTTCTTCGATAAAATAAAACAACCGTTTCGAAAGTCAGTTTACAAGTACCTTTTTCCATCTGATAAGTATCAATCGGATTTTCGTCGAAGAAAACTTCAAATCCTGGATCGCCAGTATCAGCCTGAAGGGGTTGATACCGAATTGTTATTCGAAGGTCGAATCTTTTGTCATCGACTTAGAAGATGGTTCTCCATCGTTTTTCCAATATCGTGAAACTTTTAAAAGAATTATTGCTTCTAGTATATAGGAGTAGTAGTATTATAGGCAAGTAAACTCAATTTCATTCATCCCTAGTCCTTATTTTCCTTTTTTATTTTCTTTCTTATTCTACTTACCCTTCTTTTGATACTTCTTTTACTTTTTCTTTCTCGTTTCACTTCCTCTAACTCGTCTTTCTCAATTTTCTTTTCGATCAGTATGAAATACGGAGGATAACTTAAATATATATATATATAGATGTGTGTGTGTATGTACTTTTGAATAAACGATAGTGCACGAGTTTCTACAAACATACGAATAATACCTTTTCGGAGTTTCTATTTGGTTTCATTTAGAAACTAACCCCTATCGAATGTTTCATGAAAGACCATGAAATAATTACTCTCCTTCCATAAAGCTTTTTCTATTTCCTTTAACATTTTCTCAACATTTTCTAACAGTTTCTCATGGTGCACGTATTATACTTATGCATTTATAAAGTGGGATAGAAAATTCGAAAATATTCTTTTCTAATGATAACAATTCTTATCGTGTAAACGTTAATACAAATTTTGTAATGAAAAGGTAACAAAAAATTGAAAAAGGGTTAAATAATTTATTAAAAAAAAAAGAATAAATACGATCGTAATAGTTTGTCGATTAAATTAAAAAAAAAAAAATTAAATTAGCCAACTTCTAACAGAAGACAAGATGTGGTGAAGTTTAGGCTGATGTTAATTAAATTACTTTTTTTTTTACAACGCGTAATCGATTTATAACGTCATTTTAGATTATAATAAAACGATAAGAAGAGGAGTGGGTGTTGAGGGTGGTTCAGGAAAGAATGTTTTATAATGTGCTTTCAAAAGTAGAAGAAGAAGAAGAAGAAGTTAACGATCGAACGTTCGTAAAAGTCTTATAGATAGATAAAAAAAAAAAATAATAAAAAGTAGAGGAAAAAAAAAGAAAAAGAAAAAAAGAAAAAATAAAGAAAAAAGGAAAAAAAATACAGGATAGAAAGAAAAGATCTGCAAAGAGGGAAAAGAATTTTAACGACGTCGACATCGTAGCTGCTGCCATGATCTCGACCGTAAATTTAGTTTCGTCCTTTTCACCATCGTTGTTAATAAATGTAACGTTCCTCTGAATATGTATGATCCTTTTGTAGACATTGTATATAACTGTACATAAACGTATATATATATATAGAGTATATTCAAGTTGGTGAGATATAACTGCAGAGGAGGATCGTTCTAAAACAGAATGGAAAGAGAAATAGAAAAAGATGGAAAGAAAGAATGAAAGAAGGAAAGAATGAAACAGATAGAAATAAATAACACTCCCTCTCCCCACCCGTTCTGTCATATCTACTGCTAGTGGATTTCTTCTTAAAAACTTTCGGTCTGTGCTTAACAAAGTTTCATAATATTTTTTATGGAATAATATTTATCCTAAACTTCATGAGAAAAATATAATAACCTTATAAAATTGAAATCGTAGATAATTAATGCAACTTAATAAAAAGTATAAGACCATTTTATTATTATTTAAAATATTAATTTATAAATGATTTATGATTCTTATTAGGTTACATCAGAGTTCGAGTTGAGATTGCATAATTATTATTTTTAATTCGACGTAATAGAAAAATATAATATTTGAACCCTCCACTCTCCAACCCCCTTTCAATAAAGACTAATGCAATTAATAAAGTTATAATATACTACGTTTTTATTTTAACAAAAATAAAAAAATACAATGTATAATAAATCTATGATCTTAACGAAGAGTGGGAATGATGGGGTGTGTTGGTTGTAGTGCGTCAAAGTTACGTAATATTTATTCTTAATTAGAAAAAGAGAATGAAAAAGAATAAAACCCTGAGTAAAAATTTATGCAATTAATGAAATAAACTTGATTTATCTTTAAGAAAGAAAAAATACAATATACATATTATATATAAAAAATTAATAAGATTTGAATTTTGGTTGGTAGTAAAATACTTGACGATATTTTATGTTAAGCACGTGTACATAAAATAAATATGTACACATGTATATAAAGCATACATACATACATATGTATTTAGGTGGGCATTCACGTGTACTTGCTGTAAGCATTGCGAAAGGAGGGAGGAAAAGGGAAAGGGCTGCTGGGTATCCTAGGGAAGATCCTTTGACCGTCAGGCATGTGTGTGCTCATTTGCATAGATTAGCTGCTTGTGCGAGCTTTCGGTGTAGACTTCTCCACCACTCCTCACTTCACCTCATCTCACCTTTCCTCTCCTCTACATCAATACGCATTAGCTCCTTCTATACAACCCCTCACCTAACTCTCACTCCTACGTGTAGTCTGCTTGGGAATAGATTATTGCATAGATTTAACATTCTCTCCCAAAAGCGTTTACGTATGCCGACAGAAATCGACGGTTTCCTGTACGAGAATAAAGAGACCCAAGGGGAAAGTTAGAAGAGTAGGAAAAAGGGATGAGGAGCCCTTATAAAACGTTTCAATTATATATATATTTTTAGGGTAATAGTTTAACACTTTAATGGTCGCACGTGTACGCAGTCAAACGTCGTTAGGGACCTGGTAATATTTTTCAAGAATTCATTTGAAACAAACTTTATTTTCATTCACGAAAAAATTAACATAAAACAAAATACAACAAATTTAATTTTATATATAATTCTAAATATATAATAAAATTATAAATAAAATAACGGCCAATGTTCTAACTATCACACGCATGTTGTATGAACGACCATTAAAGTGTTAATACGTTCAGTTCAAATTTTCTTACGTAATAGAATATGTTAAAATTTGATTAAATTATTTATTTAGTGTTGGATTCTTTTCAATGCAACACTTTTCTTGGATAATTTTATTGTGTGTTGTGTTTTTTTAAAACGATGAGAGATTACATTGGACGAGAGGACCCAAAGATATCGTGACGAGTAATTTGAAGTTAGATTGTCGTCTCGTTGTTGAACAAAAGGGTAGTAGGATTACAATGGTTGTATTGTTTCCTTGTTCAATTTTAAACGTATCGTTCGGAAATGAGGTTCTCTATCCTCTCAAATATATTCGATTCGTCCGGTTTCGTTTTATCTTTTACTTTAGTATTCTCTTTTTTTTTTTTATTGTTTCCTTTAGTTTAGTTTAGTTTTCGTTTAGTTTCGTTTCGTTTGATTTCAGTTTGGATTGAGAAGTAACATGTAGATACAGATGTGTTTCGAAAAAGAAGTCTTTTTCGTAAACGAAACGGCCTCGGTTCGTTCTACTATCTTCTATCTCTACAAACAAGGCCTTGATATCGAATACTATACTATACTATACTATACTATATCTATCTAGATACATGTGTATTTTATCTTTCAGTTGGTTCACGTTCACGCACACCAAATTAATAGCCAATGGTTGTAGTAGTGTAGTACTCTCTTTCGATCGTAAACACAAAGCTTTTCAGTTAGAAAGAGAGAAAGAGATTTCGTATGTGTGTGTCTGTGTGAAATAGAAAGAGCTACGAATTTATAACATTCCGATTGTTTCACAAACACTGTTAGTACTGACACATACACTCATTCGAGTTATCCAATCGTGTATATATATATATGTATGTATATGATTTAGAATGATGTTATCGCTTTTTAAATTTTTGATAAAAGAACGTTTAATAATATAAGCTTTCTTTCATCTTTATCAATGATTTCTCATTATGATATTATAAAATTGAAGAATTCATATCAATTAAAATATATTCTCGTCTGTATATTATTATACGTTTCAAAGAGTTATTAATTATTAATAATATTTTATGCTAATTTGTCAATGATTGCTCGTCAAAGTAATAGTTTTTATTTATTTTTTTTTTTTATTTTAATTGAGTAAAATTTTGTTTCGAGAAAAGATATACTTTTTGTTTAATACGTTAATGCTTTTGCACATTTTATTATTGATGGGGTTTTTTTTTAATTTTTTATGAAATAATGGCTAGTAAATTTAATAAAGTTGTAGTAGTAGTAGTAGTAGTAGTAGTAGTTGATTACCACTCATCGTCAAAAAAAAATAGATGAAAATGTGGTTGGTGAATTTTAACTGAATATATTTGGTTCTTTTTTTTTATGCTACCGATCGAAAGTTTGAGTACACTTTTTAATACATATTAAACATTTATATATTTTTTTTCAAAGTCAAGAGGAAACTTATAAAACTTTTTTATAAAAAATAATTAGAACAATTTATATGAGGAAAATTTGGTAAAATTGTGTTAAATAATTATAAAGAATAAAAGTGTTTAATTTTGTTCGGAACGCGCGCGCGAAACGTTTAATCACATTAATATTTTATCAAACATTTTTTTACAATAGTAATTTTTTTCCAATTAATTTCCTATGTATGTTAAATGAATATAATATAAAAAAGAATATCGTGTATTATTATTAATTACCAAAAGTAAAATTTTCATCGTTACGAATATTCTGTTTCAATTCAATAATTTCAAACTAACATAGAGAGAGAGAGAAAGAGAGAGAGAGAGAGAGAGAATTTAATTTAATATTAAAAAAAAAATATATTTGTGAGAGACATATCCGAGGATGTATAATAACTTATAGTTTAATTGTAAAATAATAGTTAACTCCTTAACATCGCAGTTATGGTATTAGTTTCGATCAAAGGATAGAAAGTAGGACGATAGCTTATCGCATAAATTTAACGTTAGTGGAATGTTTACCCAGCTACGTACACTTCGCTTGTCCGGCGTAAGTTACATAAACCCAAAGGCACAAAGGTAAACCAAAGGCAGACGAACTAGCGACAAACGTTGATTGAATTCCGAACTTCCGTTTATCTGGTGTGCAGCATCCTTCTGAGCTGACATACATGGTCCATGTATAATCCTACTCTCTTTCATCCTTTTCTATGTTTTCCAATGTCCAATCCTTTACTTTGTTATCTTGATAAAAAGAATCCAACTATATACCTAAAACAATTGGATACACGCACATTGAATACAGACATACACATACGAGATATAAAATATATTGAACATAAAAGAATTTAAATGAAATACGTAGAAATAAATATAAAATTTTTGATAAATTACTATATATGTATAATAATATATTTATTATATTTTTATAATATATATTAATATTATACAATATAATATAAATATAACATAATAATATATTAATTATATTTTTTTATAATAATTATATTAATATAATATAATTTAATATATTATATATTATATAATATAATACAATATAGTATAAATATAACATAATAATATATTAATTATATTTTTTATAATAATTATATTAATAGAATATAATCTAATATAATATATATTATATAATATAATACAATATAATACAATTAATATAATACAATATAATATAAATATAACATAATATAATATATTATATATATAATTATAATTAAAATATATTTATATTAAAATATAGTTATTATATTTTTTATAATAATTATATTAATATAATATAATTTAATATAATATATATTATAAAATATAATACAATATAATATAAATATAACATAATAATATATTATAATTATATTTTTATATAATTATAATTATAATGTATTTATATTAAAATATGTTACTTATATTTTTTTATAATAATTATATTATTATAATATTATATAATACACATATATATTATATCACCTATATTATAAAAATACATTTCAATGATTCAAATGAATATATATATATATATAATAATAATAATAACAACAAAATATCTATATAATAGTAAAATAGGTGCGAAGATAAAATGTACCTTTAACGAAAATTAATTAAGCCCTACTTTCGAAAGTTCCTCAAGGATCGTCTATGTGAGAGTGGTTACGTGGTTAGCAGACCTATCTAAAAGAGAAAGAGGAAGAAATAGCAAAGGCGGACTCGCACCAATGAATATTCATATATTATAATCAACTCTCTCTCTCTATCTCTCTTTTCCTCTTATTAAAGAAGTGTTGAAGTCGTGTGTGCACGATTTTCTTTTACTTTATTTCCTTAATATTTTTCTTCTTTTATTTGCAACTTTTACTCTTCTACATTTTTCTGAATATATATTTTCTCTAATATTATTTTAAATCCTTATAGAAATTCAACATGAAAATTTCTTTATTTAAAAAAATACAAAAACATTTAATCAAAATGTTACTAATTGAAATCTCACGTTAATTCGAGTTTTTATTCATCGTTTGTTTTTTTTTTTCTTTTTCACTCCCTCCTCTTAAAGATATGAACAAATACGAAGATAAAGAAGAAGAATAATAAAAAAAAAAAACGCTTAACAATAATAATATAACAATGTTATAAGAAGAAAAGAATTCATTCATCTTTTTATTTGTTTTTTCTTTTTTTCTTTTCTTTCCGTACACCTTTTCGATTAATTAATGCCTCCCGATATAACCGAGAATTCTCGAGAAAAATCCTCAACGGGGTGGGAAAACTGAATAAAACAAAAGTAGAAGTCGGTTGTGTGAATGAATCGAGAGTGGTTAGTATAGTCACAGAAGTAGATGGATGTGTATGAGGTGTGTGTTAGGAAAGAAGAAAAAGGGGGTTGGTGGTTGGTGGTTGGTTGGTTGGTTTCGAGTCAGGCCGCATAACGAGCCGATATCTGCTGCATCGGTGTACTTCAGGGACGAGGAATTATACCCTACAGAAAGGGAAAGAGATAGAAAAAAAAAAAGAAAAAAAGAGAGACGGTTAAGAAAGTCAAGTGGCTCGGTGAATCGTTCACCGGACTGGATCCATCGTCGAAACGTTGCAATGTATTATATTTTACAAACCCATACACGTTTACCTATAAATATATAGTATATATATAGTAAATAATATGCATTGAATATTGCTTGAATAAAATAGAATGAAAAATTAATCATATGATTGTGTTTAATCATTGCTTTCTCAATTTTCAAATAATTGTGGCATAATAGATAATTATAATTATAGGTATTGTTTTATAGTATTGTATTATTGTGTGAAATCCAATATACGTTTTACTACTATTATAATCATTAATATTGCTTTTAATATTATATGTATACATATAATATTAAATTAAATTAAAATTAAATTTATATTATATATTAATTATAATATATTTTAGTATAGAAAATTATTTCTATTTATTTATTAATTTAAATCGCGAACACTTTACTACTGCATCACAATTATAATAATATACCTATATTATTTTATTATCTTTTACTTACTATATATTATTGCGAGAAAAATATCGAATTAATTAATATTCATAAAATATATAATTGCAAATCAAAATTAATTACTTTATAAATAAAAGTAAGAAGGAATAATTTTTTAATTCCACTAATTGTACAATATATTGAATTTTCTTTTTTTTTTTAATTTTATCTTCGTATACTCGATGTCAAGACATGTTGTACAACGGATCCGACAAAGTTTTTACATACATACGTATATGCACATGCCTACTATATATTTTCTACAATGCGTAAAGTTATAACACACATACATGTGTGTAAGTAGTATACGCGTAACGTTACCCTCTCCAAACTTTCTCTCTCTCTCTCTCTCTCTCTCTCTCTCTCTCTCTCTCTCACTATGTTTCTACTCTATTCGAAAAGTGGAAACGAAAGACATTGAGGATCGTTACGTTTCGTTACCGGGTCAAGTGGATCCCGTTAACGAAGCGCTACTCTTAGCATTCAAATCACACTGTAATGATCCGAGTTCTTTTTTCCCCTCCCCCACTTTCCTCCTCGTACATTCAACCCAGTATTCCCCACCGCCCCTGAGAACCACCCCCTTTTTTTCGTCGTTCTTCCTCTTTTATTCATCCCGACTCTTTTACAATTCCGGTGTCATCGTAAGGGTGTTTGCTCCGACAATTATCCTGTTTTTTCTTTTTCTTCTTCTTCTTCGTTTTTTTTTGTGTGTTTTTTTTCCACGCGAACGATGCGACGAAAAGTTGGAACTTTCGGCAGAGGTATTTTTTTTCTTTTCTTCTTTTTCTTCACCGTGAAAAGTCAACGAACGAGATCAGAGTTGAAAGGTAATAATATATTTATTTGGTCATGTATTTTACTATGATCGAAAGAGTAACTTTTAGTTATGAATATTATTAAATCAATGAACCATTCAATTGTTGTATTCTTAATTTTGAAAGTTATTAAAAATGAACATTATTATCCGGTTGACCGGATATCCTCAAAGTCGAATTACAAAACGAATTTTCTCTAATATCGTTTTTAATCGTTTTCAACCACGATAATAATATAATAATTATTTGTTTCGTTTTAAGCTGTTATGCAATTTTATGCATATGAGAACAACGCCGAGTATATACGCGCTATTTCGTACGCGCTTTTGTTTATCCTCGAATTATTTCGTTATCCGATTGGAATACGCGTGAAACCGTTAAATATTTAACATCGTAGTGATTACGGTTTACTCTTGGCCACCAATCGAATACAATTCGAAAGAGGGATGGATAGTTTACCGATATTACGTGACAAGGAAAAGATACGTTCAAGCATAATTAAAAGAATATACGACGGACAAATTTTCTATTATATTTGTTACAATATTATTCAATGGTATTGGAAACTAATTTTTGTCAATCGTTTGTTTATTTCGAATTAATTACAATGATTCTGAATTTAAAATAAATTAAAAAAGAAAATTATACTCTAAAGTTGTTTTGTTAATTTATTGACCGGTTGTAATAATTTCAGAACAAAAGAATAATAAATAAAAATAAACATACTACAAAATGAATTGTAAAATTGTCAATGGGAAAAATTATGGAAATAAATTTTGTCAATTTTTTCATTTGCATTTAAAAATAAATTAAAATGAAATTTGTGTCATACGAATACCCAGTTACAAATTAGAAATTTGTGCACGATATGGTAAAAGGGTTGAGTACGTATAAAATATAAATAGAAAAAATATGAATGTGATATTATAAAAACAATACTAACAATTTTGTACATACATATTAATATATACAATTTGCATACGAGTTATTATTTATCTTTACAGTTAGACGAATTCTTTCTTTTCGGTGTCTTTTTAATCCTACGATTTCTCGTCGTTGACCCACTTCAGTTTACTTTACTCCAGTTTTTCGTTTTTCTTTCTTCTCATAGAATCAACATAATTCTTTGTTACGCGAAAACGGGGAAAAAAAAACTCGAGAAGGATGAGAAGCAAAAAAGGGAAGAGTAAAAAAAAAAAAAAAGAAAAAATAGTTGAAAGAAGATGAAAGAAGATGAAGAAAGGACAAGGTAGTAGTATTAGTTTAGTAGGTTGGATCAAAATCATGACACCCAGTGTGACTTTAATAAAGTCAACCACGAAATCCTTTGATAAACATTGTCATTCGTGATACTATCATCCACCAAAAATATTCCTCTTATATATTTTTACGTAACGAGCAATTTCTTTAGAATTCTTATTTTAATAAAGGAAATAAAAGTAAATTATTAATTGAATTAATACATAATAATAATTAAATACATTCTCGTACTAAATAGCAAATGAATGTAAAAAAAAAAAAAACAAGAAATAACAGAAAAAGGAGACTTACATTTTAAAGAAATGAAAAAAGAAATAAAAGAAATTTCTTACTCTATTAGATGCAGCATATCGTTAAAGGTTTAGGGGTGGGTTTGTTCCCTCCTTTTATACTAAACGGTTGTACAGAGATAAGCCAGTTTAAGAAAAAAAACAATACAGAAATGAAAGTTTCTTGTGCAACTTGAATTAGCCAGTTTCGTATTCTTCCTCGTGATTGCTCTCACCTTTTCCTAACCACCCTCCTCCCACCCCTACCTCCTATTTTTTAGCCAGACTTCTTTCATCGATCGACTTTTCGGCCATTTCTAGACAACCTTCCTTCAACCACTAAACCTCACATACTAGTGGGATGACAATGAAAAAGGAAGAAACATGTAGGAGGGTCGTGAGAGGGAAATTAAAGGTCGTGGAAAAAGGAGGTGGAGGTGGTGAGGGTGGAACTGGAAAAAGGTTTGCTAGTGGTCGTTTTACCACCGATGTTGTTGTCGTCGTCGTCGTCGTCGTCGGGATGATGATGCTGGTGGTTTGCGTTTCTGGTTGACGACTAAAAGCTCGTAGTATTCGGACCCAGATAGTGCCACCTTTTTACCAATTTGTGAGCAACTAGAAATAGAGGAAGGATAGACAAAGAAAGAAATAAAGAGAGAGAGAGAAAGAGAGAGATATATAAAAGGGTAAAAAAGTGAGTGTTTGTTCGTGGCTTATGTCAGTAAAGTATATCCATTGTCAAGAATATATTCGTAGTTATATTTTCTATGGTGTATAACAAAGTAGAAAAATTCAACAGTGTAACGCAGTCATCTTCGTGTTAGTTGTTTGGCTGGTTGGTTGGTTGGTTGGTTGGTTTGCTGGTTGGTAATAAATTTGTTCGACAATTTTATTCACACTCGTAAATCTTGTCATACTTCATGCTTCCCTGTCTCTCTTTCTCTCTGTGTTTCTCTTTTTCTGTGTTCAACGAGTTACTCGACACGATGCTTTCATCAACGAGACGACAACGAGACAGTTGTACAACTAATAGTTCTACTCGTGCTAAGTAACAGTATATTATATCGATGTATTAATACACTCGTTTTATACACATTTTCTTCATACCTTTTTTTTTTCAAAAATATATATTTTAATCACGTCGATATTATAACGTATTACAATCATTCTTGTAAAAAAAAGAAAATTTGCATTTAACGATAATATATCCCAACGAAATTGATCATAATCCGGTTTAGTTCATAATATTTATACATCATTCCCTCGATATTCATACATTCAATGTAATAAATAATATATATATATATATATATATATATATATATATATATATAACAGTGATTTAAATGAAAAAAAAAATATATTTTATATCAGAAAATATTCATTCGTTTTACATTATTCGAATGAAATGAAATATCACAGGACGTTCTACTTTTACACGTTAACAAAATAAAAAAAGAAATAATTGATTATTTTAAAATTGTTATTATGTCATTGATAAAAAAGTAATATAATAATAATAATAATAATGATACTTTATATCTCTCGTCATAGAATACATTTCTAAACGGCTAGCAAAATGTATATAGTAACACCTACCTGTCTCCCATCGTAACAAAGCATTTCTTTCCTATAGCAGAAAAGGGTTCCTCGCAACGTAGTAGTAGTTTATTTTTCAATGCTACCACGAGAGACGTAAATAACGCGAGAACGCCGCGTGGGTGTGGCATAATACTGTACACATCAACCTTCCTCCCATCCTCCCCTTTTTTCCCCCTTTCTTTCCCCCTTTCTTTCCCCCCAGGTCTCCTACTGATCCTCTCTGTAGCACCTTCGTGTGCAACCTATAGACAGTCAAAAGTGTAGCATAATGCTGTACGTCGTCGTATAATATACGGTCGGTTGAAAAGCCGAAGAAAAAGGATATCCAAGCAAAGGAAGAAGCGAAAACGGGTTCCTCGTAAGGGACACGACACGAGGAAAAAGATTCTTCTTCTTCGTTGGTTACGCAAGGGACGAGAAGCAAAAGATATATAAATCTCGTCAAGTCGGAAAACTTTTATTATTTTCTATCCTTTCTTTTTTTATTTTTTTTATTTTTTTATTTTTTTTTATTTTTCTTCATACACACACGTTTTCCTTCCGCTTCTTTTCATCTTTGTCAATAGAATCTTTTTTCGTTTCTTTATTGGTACTCTAAGAGAGATGAATGAATTTCGTGTACCGTTGTTCATTTAAGAGTTTACTTTATTCTTATAATTAAGAAATATATTTAATTAGGTATATTGAGTTTTGTTTTTTGATATTTAATATACAATATGTCATATTGATTTTTAATAGATTATAATTTTAATAATATAATAGATGATTTTTTTATTTCTTATTTTTGTACATTTTATTTATTAAAATATAATTATTTTAAATTATTTTCCAGCTCATGTCATTAAAAAATATAATAATATAAATTTATAAAAATAGTACTTTTCAATAAAATACAATATATAAAATTTTATTAATAGAATATTCTGTATAAAAAACAAATAATTATAGTTTAATATTATATACACATTTTTTTTCTAATTTATAATTTATTTCTAACATATATGAGAATAATTCTTTGTCCACGTATACCATCTATTATACTAATGAGATAGAAAATTATTTAAAAAAAAATTATATAAGTAGCATGATCAATTTAAAATTACGCAAAAGTTTAACTTGACTCATCATCCTTCCACCGGTCTTCCTTACCGGTATTATATGTGGTCACCTTGTAACACGATCGACCGGTCGCTCTGCTTTGCGCATGATCTCCACTTTTACGATTATGCGCATAACTCATGCATTATGGGACGATCCAAGCTGAATCGAGAATATCATGCCGATGCATCGCAAACAACGTACACGTTAAGTTCCCCTTGAATCTTTCACGAGAAAACTACCTTCTATCATATTTTATATCTATCCTCTTTTGAATTTCATATGTTTAATTTTATATTTATATATTTTATTCACTAAATATTCTATTATATATGTATCTACGTTTCTTTTTATTTAAATTTTCTTTGTTTTATCTCAAATCATTTTTAAATTTAAGAAAGTTTTATAAAACATGAGTTATACATCAGCCTGTTTTAGTTTTAGTTTTATTTTCATTACAATATCACATATATATATATATATATATATATATATAGGTATACACATAAGGTTAGGCACAGGTAAGCAGATAGTGTATAGAATGTATTTGAAATAAATCAGAGTGAGAGAGAGAGAGAGAGGTCAGGGACACGTAATGTTTATCTTTCTTCCGAGTCACGTTCTTTTGATCCTTGTTTATTCTATTTAGTCAGTTGCTTTCCAAACCGAACGAAAATAAGATCGTACCTATCAGTGAAGAAGTTATATCTTTAATATCGACTATTTTTCGTCAAAAAATTATACGAACGTATTGCATATGTGTGTCATATAAGTATATACATGCATATGCATACGTGTATAAACGATATTATTACTTATATTATAACGATATTATATTACAACGATATACTTACTTATATTGTAAAGTATAATATAAGTTTTTCCACAATTTATATTATAAAGATAAAAACTAAATTATTATATTGTTTATACGAGTATGTATATGTATATGTCTATAATATAAAGTAACTAAATGCAACTAATGCAACTATAAAAGCAATTTTAAATAATATTTAAATAATATCTAAATAACATTTAGATGCGAAATTAAATAAAAACGTGTTCAACATTAGAAACATATGCTATATATCGTTTTATAATTGTTTAATAATTCGTTATTATTTTATAGACAATTAAAAAAATATTTATTGAAAATAATTTTGATAGGTCGACTTTAAAACATCATAGTTGTATCGACTTTGCTAGACGTTGCTTTATTCTTTACAAATTGAGTCCAGACAACTACGATTGCAGTATTTTTCATCGTGCCGTCTACTAGAACACAATGTATACACCGTATTCCGTTCTTTACTGCACCTTTCTCTTCATTTCATTCAGTCTTCGCGACGCGTCTTTATCTCATATATATATCTTTCTCTTTCTCTCTTTCTTTCCTTCTTATATACTCTTGTTTTCGAATTGTTATACACGTCCCCTCATTCAGAATCCGTCGTTTCTCTCAATGGTGAAACGCAGCTTGAGTTGCAGTTACCAACCGTGCGTCAAATGCAAACGCACGCAAGAAATGCAAAGAAAGAATAAAAAGAAATCAATGTTTCAGAAATAACAAAGAATGTATTCTAACGAGAGAAAGAGAGGGAAGAATAAAAAAAAAAATAAAAAATAAAAAGAATAAATTAGATCGTTCACTCATCATTGTCAGTAATCGTTGGATATAAATGAGAAAAATTTTAAAGATAAATTTAATATGCATTGCATCAACTTGTTTATCGGATTAATTAAAAGAACATTTTATCGTTTTTATAATATTTTTTTTTTTCTAGTGAATAAATCCTTATCGTTGTTCGTATTTTATTTCTATTTTATATAATTCGTCAATTTATTTTTTTTCTTCTTACTCTAAACACACATACTAAGGTAATTACCGGAAGATAAACAATTGCACTATACGTATGTATATAATCATGCTTTAATTACGGACAAATTAGTTCTCAATTAACTAACAAACATTTTAATTAACGTACAAAGTAAACAGAAATTACTTATTCATTCTTGTTTTAACATCAAATAAAAATCACTTAAATTAACGATTACATAAATAAACTGCAATCATAATTAAATTTATCTTTATTTGAAAGAATTGAATATCATATTAACAGACTTAATCTAGTAATTGAAATAAGAAAAAAAAACCTAATTCGAGTATAAAGTAACCAGACAGTATATAAATGTTTTCTCAATTCATTCAAACGCATATATATCTATATACTCACATGTAAGTTCAATTCGCATACACACTTAGGTTGTATAAAACATACAAAAGAAGGAAGTAGCGTCCTTTTCTACTTTTCACTCTCTCTCTCTCTCTCTCAGGATCTCACTCGTTTGTGGTAAGACCACATAGTAACGTAGTTTTTTAGTTTTCTCTCTCTTCCACCCCTCTGAATCCCCCTATGTCTCCCCACTACCCTCTTCTTCCAGAACAACAAGTCGTCCCTCTCATCCTCCAGGTTAGATCATCGTCTTTGTCCATCTCACTCTCGCTTTCCTATCTCTTCTACCTTCCCCTAAGCAACCTTTCTCTCTCTCTCTCTACCTCTGTCTCTCTTTCTCTCTCTTTCTCGTAAACACGTAGCCGCCTACGTAACTTGCACACCGTTCAAGTAGTAGTAATAGTAGTAGTAGACTACGCACACACCACGCGTAATCATATAACCATGTATGTGTTTATTTGTGTGTTGTGTACGAGTGTAAAGGAGCGAGCCTTCGTGCCTTAATGTGTTTGTAACACACCTATATGCACACGTAAACATACATATACATACACATACATAGAGAAAAGCGCACTCGTCCGGAGTAGTGCGGATGCGGAGTACCTACGGGACGACAGTGCTGCTTACACACCACGTCGTTCAACACGAACGTGAACGTGTTGTGTTTCGTGTATCTTTCTCTCTTCGGGAAACTTATTTTTCTTTTACTCTCTCTCTCTTTCTCTTTCTCTCGAATTCTATCTTATCAATTCGATTGTGTCTTATTCGAACTCACTTGAACGTTTTTTTCGCGCCTGTTTTCTTTGCTAAACTAAGTTTTATGTTACTGCAATTAGTTTTATTGTATTTTACCTTCTTCGAGAACAACTCATCATCGTGAGTGTGTTTAAAAAAAGAAAAAGAAAGAATAAGTTTTTTTTTGTATATTTTTTTTTTTTAAATAAAGAAAAATGAATTTAAAGACAAGTAGGATTGTTAGATCGATTAAAAAAAGAGTACGTTGACTTTGTTGTTTTAAAAAAGTTGTGTTCGTTTAATGTTTCACGTTGATAAAAGAGGTGGTGAGCAAAGGTATAGAAGAAAAGGGGTTGCGTTAGTACAAGCAAAAGGAACGAAGTTATACGGGAGATGAACGGGAAGATCAACCGAGATAGAAGGACGAACCGTGTGAGAGGTTTTCATGCGGAAATATTTCGAGCAGATTCATCGTCATCATCATCATCATCATCATCGTTGAAACTACGTACGCGTACCAGTAAACGGAAGAAACGATACGTGAAAATATTTATCGATCTTTATTTTTTAAACGCCAATTAAAGTGATAAGAAATAACGATGAGAAATGTTGTTTTTTTTATATTCTCTTTTTTTTTTCTTTAAAAGTGCACGTGCGATAAAACGCGAGTGGAGTGTGAAAAGCCGCGAAACGTTTGAAATGTTCGATTCGATAGTGGCGCCTCGATTAAAAGGCGCCAATTTTGATAGCAACTAAACAGATTGGACTTCAATAAAACGTGACGATTATGTTTATGTTTCACATATGATATTATCAAGTGCAATGGCCTATCTTACAGGAAGAAACATTTTGAATCTGGCTATACAAAGTGTAGTGTTCAACGTCGAAGGAGAAACACTCATGTTCTTCTTACTCCTGTTGCATGTGATCATGTGCAAAAGTTTGGTAGGATTATCACCGTGTAGGAAAAAAAACGGGAGCATAATCGATATTATATCGTAAACACAGGTTTTACAATTTGTAATTTGAAATGATGTAAAGTTACTGTGAAAACATTTTGTATAATAATTAACAATTACACGAGAAAATCGATCTAAATTCATGTGAATTCGTGTGAATTCATGTCTGCACGTACTTACTTACTTACTTCGTACTTTAAAAGACTTCAACTTAACTCGTTTCTACTTCTAAAAGAAGAAATTATATTTGCTCAGTGCAAATACAATGTTTGACGATAGGAATGTCGGCCGAAGAAATCGATTCACTTAGAAATTCGAATCGGATGACTTGGTTGGTTGGTTGGTTTATTGGTTGGTTGGTTGGTTGGTTCATTCGTTGAGAAAGTATAGTAGCATGTTCGAATACGTTTATCTTTGATTTTCAAGATACGTGTACCAACCGCAACACTGCTAAAGTCCTACTTCGTGTTTTCTTCCTTCGTATAGATCAGTTTATCTTCCTAAATTTCACGTATACATCAAACTTATGCTTTTCTTTTAAATTCTACATAACGGATCAAATCTTTCTATCTTCGATCGATAAATAAATCTTCTTTTTTTTTTTATCTATATTGAGTCGAGTGAGTTCATCGAACTCACATCGAGGAAAACCAGACCACCAATTCAAACCCGGTTCGATATTTTTCTTTTCTTTTTTTTTTTCAATTTACGCATACCCTTTGACGTATAAAAAAAATTTAAAAAAAAAGTAATGAAAAAAAAAATATTATATATATATATATTTAAATTATATTTACTAAACGATTGTAAAGTAGAAGAAAAACCAAACCAAAAAATGATATATTATACGATAGTAATTAATAAAAAAAAATATAAGGATATGCATTTAGCGTGTGCAACATTGATAGGATTAATTATGAGAATATATTTTTTTTCCTTGAATAAAAAAAAAAGAGAAAAGAAAAAAAAACAAATGACATTTGAAATCAGTCGCGAAGTGATTCCACGTGTAATCCATCGTTGTGGTGGTGGTGATGGTAGTGAGGAAAAAAAAAAGTTTTTTTTCGAATGTACATCACGTTTATCGACGAAGAACGTCGATATTGGCTTTGGGGGTCTTTTCTCTGTGATAGTGTAAACACGGCAATAGCAGCGAGTACTTGCATACACATACACACACACACAGACACATACCACACACCTATGTCTATCCTAGTCGAAGTTATTAATATCGTATCTCGATTATCGGAATCCGTTTCGATCGATACTCTCTCGGCTTTTCTCCTAGAGTCATTTGAAAGTCCACCCACTTTTCGAGCAGACTAATTCGTCGTGTGGTCTCGCCTTCGAATTCCTGTCACGTTTTCCTTTTTTTTTTTTTTTTACCGACTCGTCGCCAATGCATCGTCGTCGTCGTCCTCTGTCAAACATCCCCAAAATGTTTGCAGCTTTTAACGTTTTCTACATATTCCTATCTTCATTATTATTTTTATTATTATTATTATTCATATCTTTATATTAATTTGCATTTATTATTTTATTCGATAATGTAGAAATTATTATTATTATTATTATTATTATTATTATTATTATTATTATTATTATTATTATTATTATTATTATTATTATTATTATTATTATTTTAATATCAAGATGATGGATATAAAATAAGCATAATAATTTTCTATACGTGTATATCTGTTATTATTGCATTTAAAAGTAATTAAATATTATTTTGATCGATTATTTGATAATCATCATTGAAAGTGATATTAAATTCAATAATAATCGTCATTGATAATGAAAGCTCGTTATAATTTAACATATATAGAAAAAAGATTTGTTTGTACGATTTTTAAGGTATTAAAGACAACAGGTGGTTGAAATTATTAAATAGCAATATTTGTGTGTAACAATTCGTTTATGAATTATTATATAACTAACGATTTGGTATTATTTGATTATTATACGTTAAATTTATTATTATAATTTTATATATAGGAATATATTTAATTAATTGTACTTTTTTGAAGTCTTGAAAAGAGCAGGTGTTTTAAAATTATTAAATAGCTTGTCGATGATGTAATCTCTAGTCTAGTAGAACTTATTGTTAATGAAAAAAAAAAAGAAAAAATAAAAGGAATGAGTTTGCAGTGACGTTTCTACTGCATACTTACGTAAGAAATTGATGCGATTCGTCGTCGACATCTGTGCCAACGTTATATATACTACTACTCTTCACTTTCTCATTATTTCCATTGTAATTACGTGGACGTTAATTATCGAACGAACAAATTTTCTTTCTTCTTAGTATATCCTTTTTTGTTTTTATTTGCTTCTTTAAAACTTGCTTCGTTATTTTTTCTATAATAATTTTTCTATTCTTTTTTTTTTTTTTTAAACGAAACACGTTATTATTTGTCTAAAAAATAGAGCATATAAAATCTGTATTATATATTTATTAATATATATTTATTTTATATTATTATATATTATATATTATTTATTATTGTATATTTATTTTTTTTAATATTTTTTTTAAATTAAAAGTTAAAGAAAAACTACAAAGTTTATTTTAATTCAAATAGCAATGTGAACAAATAATTAAATTAATCGATTATAGATACATGATTTTTTACTTTTAAATAAATTTCGTAGTGTTAACTTTGTTAATATACGAGCTTTTTAACGAAGAAAAAGTTTTCGTTAAAGGAAGAAGATAAAATTTGTAGGATAAAGTAGGATATGAGGGTAGTGGTTAATCTTTGTTATTACCAGCCACATACTAAACTACTATTCTCTAGCTGTCGAGTTAAAAAAGTAGTTGCACTCTCTATCGAACGGATTAACTTTTGTTTAAGGAACTTTCTAAAAGAGTTGTCTGTTTTTTTTTTGTTCTCTCTCTCGATCGTACAAATTTCATTTTACGTAAAACAAGATTCAAGTATGTACATGGATTCAGTTATATGAAAAAGGGAAACTACGTAACCCAACGAAAACAAATCTTCATTATCATAGATAAAAAGTTTTGTTCTTTACTTTAACACGTTGATTTAAAATAAGAGAACATCTACTTATTACGATAAATTAATTGATTTAATATCAAATAAAATTAATAACATAAAACATCTTATTTGTTGTACAATATTTTATCTGAAAAAATAAATTACAATAGTGTCAACGTTTTAAAGTATTGCAATTAGATTTAATTAGAGTCTGATAAGAACAAAAAAGAATTTGTAATTAATTTTAAATATGTTTAAATCGTTGCACAATAATTTGTTGTTTGTTCGTTGAAGAAACATTAAACAAAACTAACAAACAAAAATCATTGAACGAACATTTGCCAAGCCTACTTTCTATTCCACACACCTGAATGATAGATTTAACACGATTTACGTAGTTTTGCGTAGGCGCAAAAGTATCAAATTAATCTTGATTCGGCAAATGGCGCGTGTCAGTTTAACGATTAGAACTACCTAGGGTCTTGGTTTACTTGTTTTTAAGTATACGATTCTCTATTGAATTTCTTGATCTTTTTTTTTCTATTTTTCTTACTTTGGTGTTACGGAAATGAATTACATTTGAGTTGATAGAAACACCCGTTGCTAGAGCATAATACGATTAGATCAGGATGTAGTAGGCCTTAATTAAAGTTTCGCAATCAGTCGTTCTATTAGTGTATGTTACAACGATAAAGGACACCCACGCGTTAAGTAATTCGACCTTTCTTGTACTTCTGGGTTTTTAACACATATATAAAACACATATTTCATTTATTTTTTTTACTTACAAAATTTCGTATAAATTTGTCAATGGCAAACTTTTGTTTTGTGGACTTTATAATATAATTTAATATAATAATAACTAATAAAATAATACAACTATATAAATAAATAATAATAAATTTTAATATAAAAATATTTAATATAATAATTAATATAATAACAAATTTGTTTTCAAAACAAGCTGAAGTTTTTTTTTTTTTTTTTATAGGGAAGAGGAAAAAAGGAAATAGTTTTTCTTTATAATTATAATTTATTATTAAAATTGATATCCCTATTAAACAATTTTTCCTTTTTTCTTTTTTGAGGGAGGAATGACCGATTCGTCTCTATAGGTTTTTTCAATTTTTTATTTTGAATCGAAAACACATACTCGAGTTGGTGGCTTTAAAAGTCGTATCTGACTTTTTCAAGTATCGGTACGTGGCATTTGAAATTAAGCAGACCGTTTGTTCTATGTATATCTCTACTACGAACGACCTCGTAAAACTCGAACGTAGAAAGAAACATAGTTACGATGTATCAATTATTTTTCTTTTTATTTTATTGTTTTCAGTAACAACTTCTTCTTTCATTTTCATCCGACGTTAAAAGTAACATCAATTTCCTTTTTTTTCTTCTTTTTTTTTTAGCGTTTTACTTAGAATTTTTTTCTTACAATTCATTTTCTTTTTTAATAATACAATTCATTCATTTTTAAAAGACAAACGAAACATTCAATTTAACAACGAGTAGAAATCGGTCAAGAACGATCGCACTTTGATCCTTCTAATCGCATTAACCAGACATCGATAATCGAAAGAATTTTTCACTCAGCTGTTAGTTTTTAAATTCAATTTATCTTCCTTATCTTTTATTAATATATCTTTTGTATCCTTACATAAATTTCATTTTCTTCTTCATTTCCGAGTACTGAATCTACATAAATATGCAGATACATAGGGTGGAAAAAAAGATAAAAAGAAAAACAAAAAGAAAAGAAATATTTTATCAAACAAGAATAAAACCAATAGTAAAAATATTTATGACAAAATATGGCATATTTCGATAGAAATCAAATTTTTTGTTTACAAATCGAAGACTATGTAAAGTTACGATTGCGGATAGAACGGTCAATTGAAAAATAAATTTATACGTTTAAAGTTAACCAACTCGTAACTCTTTCTTTTCTTTTCTTCTCCTTTTCGGGGTCGCTGTTTATAAAACGAAACATTAATCTTTTTTTATTCTAACTTATGGCCTCGAAAGAAGATTTAACGCTTTGCAGATCACCGACAACGATGCTTCTGTTAAAGCTGAGAAACGAACGAACGAACGAACGAACGAACGAACGAACGAACGAACGAACGAACGAACGAACGAACGAACGAGCGAACGAACGAGCGAACGAACGAACGACGAACGAACGAACGAANCGAACGAACGAACGAACGAACGAACGAGCGAACGAACGAGCGAACGAACGAACGACGAACGAACGAACGAACGAACGAAAGAACGAACGAAAGAACGAACGAATGAACGTACGAATGAACGAATGAACGAATGAACGAATGAACGAACGAACGAACGGACGAATAGGAACGAATTCTGATCCTTTTTGCAGTGCTTTGGCCAAACGAATGTTATCGAGCGTACATGCGCGAAGAACGCATTCATATCTCGATCCATACACCCCCTCCTCCCCACAATTCCCCGAATACCCCTCCTCTATCCACCTATCATCCCATCCTCATTCTCACCCTCGTTCTCTCATCCCTACCACCCCTCTTCTCCTCTCCTCAGCAACCTCACGCATATCGAAAGCGGATTAAAGATTTATAACGGGTATAAATTCGATAATGATACAACCCATTCCTGCGGGACGAATTTGACGCGAACGTAGTTCGTGATTCCATGATGGTTGGGAAGAGGAGGAGGTGGAGGAGGTGGAGGAGTAGTCGTTAATGTAATTAGGAGTTAATGCAGAAAAAGCGTTGCATTTACGCTCGATGTCAACCTATAATCCATCGAATGCACGAGTTAACGTGTTACGTGAGTATGTACGTGTTGTTAATGTGTAAGTATGTTTGCGTGTTCTGACAACGTCTCGATGACTTTCAATTTATAATTAACGATTCATATATATATATATAGGTATATAAATCAGTGGTTTTCAAAATATGCTTTATATGTATATGAAATGGTTGATTATATATGTACTGAAATAATGATGAGAGTGAGTCAAATATAAAATATTATATAATACGTGATATTATAAAATTAATAATTTATTATTGAATAAAAATATTTTTTCTTACGTAAAAAATAAAAATAAAATCGTCGAGATTCTGTATGTCGTAAGATTTGTATTTTTTTTTTTTTTTATATAGCTTTATTTAATGTCGCATTAACCATTGGGGATTATTAACAACATAAGAGTTATACATTATAATTTATTATACATATTAATTTGCTTAAGATATTTTAGTAGATTTGTATTTCTTATTGAATAATATATCTGAAGATAGAAAATTTGTAGGATCAAAGTATGAAATACACTACATTTATGTATATGTAGAGAGAGAGAGAGAAAGAGAGAGAATAAGAAGAAGAAGAAGAAGAAGAAAAATAAGAAGAAGAAGAAGCAAATTGAAATAATAGAATGAGAGAAAGAAATAAAAGAGCAATAAAGGTTTTGGCGTGGGCGGTGCAAGGGCAAACTTCTCCGATCGGTACCTAAGATAATCCCAAGCCGAACGATTTACAAACGTTGTGCCGGCAAGGCATGGCAACCAGCAGGACTGTGTTGCGTTTGCCAGGAGCAACGGGAGTAAAATGTTGGCGAGAAGGGGTTAGAGATGCCAAGCGGATCTCAGTTTAAAGTAAAGAGAGAGAAAGAGAGAGAGAGAGAGAAAATGTTAGAAGATGTAGCCACGGAATTCCGATCTTGTGCAAGATTATACCTCGAACCGCGTCGTCCTTACTGGCTAGAAAGGAAGAAAGAGAAAGGAATAGTGTATGTACTTTTCTCTTGATTCTTCCTTCGGATAATCCATTCTCTCTCTCTCTCTCTCTCTCTCTCTTTTTATTTCTCTTTATTTTTGTTCTTGTCCTTTTTCTCATCGAAAGCACGCGCAAGGATACCCACGTCGTGGGGTCGGAAATCTCTGTTGTCGTACAACGCTTCTGGCGGTGTCCTTTTGCAGAAAACGCCTGTCTGATCTTCGTAGATATCGGATATTAACGCGTTCACCGATTCTCTTCTCTCTTTCTCTCTTTATGTTACCTGCAACGTCGTACTAAAACGATTCTATATGCCACACGTAAGGGAATATATATATATGTATATGTATATATAAGGAAACAAAATGGATAAAAAAAAACGGGAGTCGCATACGGTCGTCATTTGCGATGCGGTTCTTTTACCCCGGCTCGCTGCTAATCCATTACCCGATGCAAACGTGCGCGCATGCGTCTTTTATCCGATCGAAACCTTTTTTCTTTTTTCCTCTTTTTTTTTTTCTTTCTTTCTTTACTTTCTTATATCATTTCCTTTCGTTTCCTTTTCGTTTGATTAAAAAGACACAAGTATCGAATCAAACGTTGTGCTGATGTTTCCTTTATATGTTACTTTCTTTTTGTTCATAATTTGACGCATGATTAACTTACTATAATTACTTTGATTATATACTTGTATATATCACGTTTCTTTATATATGTTATTAATTTTTAATTGGAGAAAGAAATAATTTATTTGAAGATTATTAATCGATAGGGAAGATAAATCATATTTTTCTGACATATATATTACGTTTGTAATATGTTTTATTCTTAAATATTTTAAGTAATGTCTAATAAGATATAAGATTAAAAACTTGATAAAGATATTTTTTTTTGTCTAATAAAACGTATGGATTATATTTCGATGATATTTTAACGATATCATAGATTGTAAATACTTGATTGCATATTTATTACTTGCTTATTATATCTCGTTTCTAGTCATAGTGAGAAAGGCCCAGATTGCAGCAACCAAGGTGCTTGCACAGGTTCGCGAGCAATCAGCGTGCGTCGAGCTATGCCACAGCGATGATGTATTAATACCATTATCGTTCGATGATCACCTGCGGCTCAACCTGACGCTTCGCTTATTATACGCTGTCGCGACGATCTTCGATTAGTTAATTTAAGTGCTCGATAGTTATCAGACATCTCGATCGATCGATTTGCTTCTACCCTTCTTCTCTTTCTCTCTACCCCATTCTCTCTCTCTCTCTCTCTCTCTCTCTTTCTCAATTTATAAACTATGATATCGACACTATACTGTCGATAAAATAAAATAACATAAAAAATTATTTTACTAATTTTCTTTTCAACATAGTTCATTCAAATATATAACACTGGCAATGGTAATTAAACGATAAATATTCTAATCATTTATAATTTTGGTTATTGTTTTATTTGAATTATATTTTTCGGGTTTCAATAATTTTGTATATAATAAGTTTGTATAATTTATTTACAAAGGTAAATTATAATATATTAAATATTATAATAATTATAATATTATAATGTAATTACAATATACATATATAATATAATATAATATAATATAATATAATATAATATAATATAATATAATATAATATAATATAATATAATATATATNACAATATACATATATAATATAATATAATATAATATAATATAATATAATATAATATAATATAATATAATATAATATAATATAATATATATAATAATATTATATTATAATATATAATATAATTTATTTATAAAGGTATATAAAATAATTTTGTATAATTTATTTACAGTTTATGGCAATGCTTCAAATGTATTTTTTTTTTTTTATTGATAGATGTATCTTTGCCAATTTTGCAATACTAATGCGACCTGCACCCAGAATAAGATTTCTATACGATTATTTGTAACACCAAATTTTTGCACCAATATTACAAAGGTACATTCATGTTCTTTTTCTTATTTTTTTGACCCCCCCCCCCTTATAAATATTGTACTTTTGAAAATTTATACAACAATTTTAAAATATTTAAACTAGTAGTAAAGTAAATTCAATGCATACCTAATTACTAATTAGGTATTTCAATATTCGAAAAACTCGACTGAAAAATCCCGTTTTATTTGATTTTCATTTTTCATTCTTCAACATCCTTCTCATCTCGAACTCGTTTCAACCTTTTCTCTCTCTCTCTCTCTCTCTCTCTCTCTCTCTTTCTCTCTCTTTCTTATCCTGACAGTGTCCCTCGAACGATTGTACTATAAGGTGTCGCCGTAAACTATTGTACGAAGTATAATTATGCCTCATTAACAAATAGCTTTCTTTGATGTGAAAAACCACATGAATGTGTGTATATATATATATATATATATATATATATATATATATATATATATACACGAATGAAACGAAGGGGGGTATGAAGGGGGGATGAAGAAGGGAAAGACGAGTATCGCGAGTAGTCTACCGGTTCGTTCTAAGGGTAGGAAGGGATTGCTCGAGCAAAATAAAGGACACAGGAGAAAAAGAAAAAAAGAAAAACGACGTAGACGACGTAGACGACGACGACGACGACGACGTAGACGATAAAGGTGTTGGGTGACGAAAATAAAGAACGAAAGAGTTGTGGTCTTTAAAAGAACGTCGATCGATATTTCGTGCACCGTTACGAACGCACAACCAACCCCTTCGCGACAGCTTCCTTCCTTCCTTCCTTCCTTCCTTCCTTGTTTTCCTCTTTTTTTTCTCTTTCTTTTATTTTCTCATTTTATTTTCTTTCCCGTTTATTTTTTGTGAGAAACACGCGATTGGTGATAGTTCAAATCACACGTATCGCTTATACTCGTCTCTAGGGTTGTTGTATTCAATTATTTTTCATCATATTTTTAAGTTCACTTGTAGATATTATTAATAANCGAATTTAATTTCTAAAACGAAATAGAAAAAGAAAATTGATTTCATGAATTGCTTGGCACGAATTTAATCAAGATTGTTACGATCTTATAGGTAATTACTTTTTCAAATGAATATTTTATGCTAAGGTATTTAATTTAAATTGAGGTTAGAAAAACACTATTACATTATATATATATATATATTATATGTGTGAGTTTGATAAAAATAGTTTCCTTATTATTTCGAATTTAATTTCTAAAACGAAATAGAAAAAGAAAATTGATTTCATGAATTGCTTGGCACGAATTTAATCAAGATTGTTACGATCTTATAGGTAAATACTTTTTCAAATGAAAAATACTTATTATTTTTATTATTATTATTATTATTATTATTATTATTCTTTTGAAATTAATTTGCAGGACAATGTCAGTAAAAAATTTAGTTTGAACCATTGCATTGAATTTTAGTCAAAATTATTTCGTATATCTCATCTGTTGGTAAAAAATAAAATATTTTATTATTCCTTTAAACGAATATGTATATAAATGGAATATTCCCATAAAAAATAATAATCTAAGATGTAATGTTGAAGAAAAAATCTGTATTTTCTTTCTCTATTTTTTGGTTTGTGTTCTCCTTTCAAATTATTTTATATCACAAGATATGATACATAATTTAATATTAATGTTTTATCGTAGAAAATAAATTTGTTATCTTTTTTTTTTTTTTTTGTAAAAATTCCTCACAGACATATTGATGCTAGGCATATTCGTTTTCGATTAGAGAGATGAAAGAAAGGAAGAAAATGGCAGCATATCATGGCACGCGATTCAATGCTTAGGTTAGACCCAAAGGCTTACAATGAAACGTGGATTCTCCTTTAATATTGCGGTCAGACCGATCCCAAAGGATATCAACGATCCTTGATTCTAGTCTCTAGGATATAACTTGTCTTTCTCATAGCGTAGTCGATGAAATTCTCAATCCGATGGGTATACATTCGATATGCGCAATATATATATATATATATATATATTGATATAATATCTCGATAAGCTTAAAAAATATGCAATATTATCAAAAAATTAAAATATATTTTATAATAAATATAATACTAATTTTTGTGTGTGTGTGATCGTTTATGATTTTTTTTTTGGGGTGTGTTTTTTAATATATAATTATTTATAAATATATTTAATGTACGTAACAAATTAGGAATTTAAAAAAATATTCTATTTATTATACTAATATATCTATATTATTATATTATTATAATATTATTTCTATATTATTATATTTTATATATTTTTTTAAATAATTTTATTATTAATATACAAAATAATTCCTAATAAAATACAAAAGAAATAAAATTAATTTTCTATTATCTAACAAAAACAATATAATATATATTATAATAATCAACATAATCGTAAAAAGTAATATTATAATCATCATTTATTTTTAATATTATCAAATAATTAATTGTTAATTAGGTATATTAATTCGTACTTGTAGGAGTGTGTTATGATTTCACTGATTTAATGTGGAAATGAAAAAAAAAAGAGAAAAATTAAAAGGGTAGCAATGAAAATAATTAGAGAGGGTTAAAAGAATAAAAAATGAAAAGAAAAAGAAGGGAAAGCAATGATTTCTCTCTCTCTCTCTCTCTCTCTCTCTCTCTCTTTCTCTCTCACTCTTTCTTACTCACTATTAAAGGGGGGTTATGGAATTTCCCTTGTCGCCATTTCCATCGTCATTAATTCGACAGGCGTAGGCACTTAAATTCCCGACATGCGTGACAGTCAGAATCAGAACTTGATTTGTATCTGCTGATGCTCGCAACTGCTTCCTGAGTATTCCGACTAAGAGAGTGTGAGTAATAGAATGATAGAGAGAGACAGAGAAATAGAATGATAGAATGATAGAGTGTATTAGAGAGAGAATATGAGAGAGTAAGAGAGAGAGAGTGAGAGGGGGGTAGGAGAGGGAAACGACCACGTCTCGCGGAGTGGACTCCCATGAGAAATCATAGTTGGTACGAATAGCTGGTGCACGTCGTGGCATTGTCGTTGAACGTGCAATTCCTCGATGAATAGCCCGTGACAAAACCGTAAACGACCGCGATAAACTAATGACTTTGACCCTACCCCTTCCCCTCCAATCCTCTGCCCATCTTTCCCTTGCTTGCCTTCCTCAAGAAAATCAAAAAGAGAATCACCACGATTCGTCTTTCCTTGATTTCTATTTTTTTTTTCATTCATCTTTCCTTTAATCCTTTCGATACGGCTTTCTATTTCGTGAATTATGTTTGTTGGGCTGTATCGTGAATAATTATGTTCGTTTAGGGAATGTTTTGTCGTAGAAATTTATAGTAGAGGTGTGAATAATTTTTGGTTGGTTAAATGCAACACTTTGATCGATTATTTATTTAATTTTGTGTAAATAAATGAAGAAAAAAAAAGAAATAATTACAATGAATGGTTGTGTTTCTCGTAATTGTAATTTTTGTGAATTTTTTTTTATTATATAAATTATTAATGAAATGTAATTATAATTTATTTTCGTATTGTAATAAGAATAATAGTGAAACAATAGTACTAAATAAATAATCATCGTTGTTTTATTGAGGTGCATTCAACGCAGGACGATTTATATAGTTGTCGTTGATATAATTTATTTCTATCTTTGGAATATTATTTATACATTAGAATGTTTTTTATTTTTTTTTCATTTATCACGTAACATTTGTCTCGGTGCTGTTGATAACAGTTGCCCAATATAACGTACCTTCTTATATATATTCTCTTGTGTGTGAACTAAATCGATATACAAAAGAGGATGGGTCAATCGCAGATGTTACGATAAAAAATTCTACGACGTTCAAGATTGAATATCTGCGTTTGAAGGTTACAGTCAGTAAAAAAAAAAAAAAAAAAAAAAAAAAAAAAAAAAAAAATAAGGAAAAGAATTAAATTACGAATTTTATTGAATGCCAACAAAAAGTATCTTTATTACTTTATCTACAAATACATTTACCTATGTTTCATATACGTACGTAAAGAAACAAAAAAAAGAAAAGAAATGTTTAAAAAAATTTATAATTGTCCTCGTCAGTAAGAAAAAACCTACTGAGTTGTCAATTACAAAACATCTCAACATCTCGTATGCTAAACACGTAAATTTTTACTAATTAAACGTTACAAATTGTACAAAATATAAATTCACAATGACAGTATGTAAAAAATTTTAAACACGAAAAGAAAAAATACAAAAAGAGAAGAAGAAGAAAAAAAAATTTTATTAAAGAAAATGTCATTTGTACGTAAAGTAAAAAACAGAACCATTGCAAACGTATTATTTATTTCTCGTTTAATTAAAAGACATCAAAACACATTTTCATCACGCGTTACATTTTTTTATCTCGTTTTAAAAGAATATATTTATTTAACGATGCGTGAGTATGCTTGTGTTATCCCTCTCTCTCTCTCTCTCTCTCTCTCTCTTTTATTATATGATGTGTTTGTCTATTAGTTAAACCTGAGAAAAGAACGAAGTAGCAAGTAGAGAATATACACAGAATGAAATAGAAGTTACTCATACAGAACGTATGGTTGAGTATGGTTGACTGGTTGGTTGGTTGGTTGGTTGATTGGTACGTGACGTAACGAGGTAATACTTGAACAAGCTTCTAGCTTTGAAAGTATGGCAGTTATCGACAGAGTAGCAGCAGCAGCAGCAGGCAGCCAGTAGGCTGGCAAGTAAGCAAACAGAAGAGAAGAGTCCAGGTATAGGACTTTTGGCATGGAAAGCCGTTCCTCGATGGGCAGAACTAGGCCGCAAACAATGATTTGTTTCCTCTCTCTCTCTCTCTCTCTCTCACTCTCTCTCTCTCTCTTATATTCATTCTCTTTCTAGTTCTCTCGTTTAAACTACGTTCAACGTTGCTTCGTTCGAGCAACGGCGAGAAAACCAAGCGGAGGCGTGTGTTCAACGTTCGTTCGTTCTGGACCAGTTCGACGAGAAAACCCAGTGGCAACTTCTATCCTAGTGAGGATTGTGTTTCAACTCGTCCTACCTTTTTTTTTCTTTTTCTTTTCTTTATTCTTCTTTATCTCTTTTTATTTATCTTTTTATCTCGCGAATCTTTGAGTAATATATAGGTTCGAATTTTTCTCTCTCGGTGATAGGATCATATTTAGAACATATATGTGTATATTTATTTAGTTTCTTTTCTTTTTTTGAAATTTAAAGTGTTTTTTTATTATACTCTGCAATTTATTTCACATTTGAAAGAAAATATTTCTTTAAATAGGGGTTGTATAATAACCATTTTGGTCAGTGATTTCACTTCGATGAGATACAATTAAATACAATTTAATTGATAATTAAATTTACATATATCGAAAATATTTTTTAAATAAAAATAACTGGTTCGTAAATGGAAAGAACAAATATTTATTTCAAAATACGTCTTTTCATTTGACGTAAAAAATATTTGTTTAGATCGTCACATTAATTGTGAGTGATTTGATATAAATTAGAATATTGTTTAAATTAATTAGAAAAATATTGAAATATATGTAATATTAATAATATAAGTGGTGTATATATTATAGTGTAGATCGATTATATCAGATTTGAACAGCATCTACTTCATCCTGTTCTTCATCCAAGGTGACATGGATGTAATTACGTCGTCATCGACGACGACGACGACGACGATGACGACGATGGTGATAAAAATGATCAGCCACGTTAACAAGAGTTACCTATCGCTTTGATGGTGGTCCATATCCACCACGTCGACTTATATTGGAAATCGAGGCAAGAAATTCTCGTAATTGCATCATCTACGTCGAATATCTAGACTTTAATTACTTTCGGTATCTTCATCGTAATTAACACCCTTGTGCTTTTTAAGTAACTATTTTTATTTTTTGTATTTTTTGTATTATATTAAAACTCGGATGAAAAAAGTGATAATAAGGGTTCGATAAGTGATACTAATTTAATGAATTTAAACATTTTTCATGATAGTTTGTAATATTTCAAGGATCTTATCGATATCAATAAATATACCTATTCGGAAAGTTATTAAGAACCTTTCCAATCAATTTTATTTATTAATACGAAAATACGATTTAGTTTTATTATTCGAACAAAATTAATAAATAATATTAACCAAATTTTCTTATACTTTAACAAATCTATTAATTTATTATTTAATTATCATCCATTAGTATAATAATATCAAACCACACACACCGTTAATTATTTAACAAAGTAACACAAGTCTAATTAAAGGGTGTATTTTTAATACACATTAAATATTATTTGATACAAATTCTTTTTTTAAAAGTATCTCCCTCTCGTATCATTATATTTTCTTTTATTGTCGCGTTAATGGAAGATTTGTTAAGATCTGTAACACAAGAAGCCATTATGTTTGATATCTTGATATCATAGAAAAGATAAAGAGTATCTCTGTTATATAAGGGGTGGGATAGGGGGAGGGGTAACGATTTCAAAGGAATTTCATGTCCTTCTAACAACCGATATCATCCAAGTCCGTAGGTTTTTAATGGTTTTCTATTTCCAGTTAAGAAAAGAAAAGTCTTGAAACATCGATACGGTGTAGGATGTACGATGTACGTTATGTATGTATATATATATATATATATAGATCGACGACGGGGTTCCGATTCAATTAATCCAACCACGAGTTCCTGTTTTTCTCAACTTTATACTACTTGGCTCGTTCGAAGCCACATTTCAACTTGTAGCAACGCGAACTATACTTTGGCTTTGGTCGTTTCACCGATACACCAATAAGATAAGATTACCTTTACTAGACTTACGTACACGACCAACTACGTCGGCACTATTTTCTTTCCGTTATCTTCTACCGCTAATCTCCTTCATCTTCTTCCTCTTTTTCTTTTTCTTTCTTTCTTTCTTTCTTTCTTCATCTTTATCGAAGAATAAGAGAAGATCTTTTCTACATCGGCACGATCTTTGCTAAATTCGTACGTGACGTTTAGTTTATCGATGAATGTAATTGTAATTTAACGATTTCTTCTTAAACCATCCACAACCCTTTTTACTAAACCCAGGAATCATCGTAAAATACATTTTATCTTTGAGAAGTATTTTTTATGTTTTTTTTTTATATAATTTCATTTCTATTTTTATATTTTTCTTTTTTCATATTTTCACATTCATTGATAAATTTTTTAAACATTAGTTAATTATCAATATCATGATTGTTAATGCATCATTGAACTACCTTTTACCGATAATACTCTGCATCATTTTCATAGTCACATTCTTATCAATTTTTATAATAACATTTCAAAACATATCAAATTTGAATCCCTCATTATCAACGTACAACAAAATTTCTATCTAACCAAACAAATATTACAAATAATTTCTATAATTAATCCGTGATATCCGAGCTTCCCAATTTAACCCAAATATTGTCAGATTTGATTAATATTGACATGAATTAATATACAATTTCTAAAGTTTTTTTTTTTTACAGAAAATATACGAGAAATAACATTTTATTCTTTAACAAATCAATATATTTATAAAATAATACATTGATCGATATCTGAACAAACCCTAACGCACCCCTAACACACTCGTATCTTTTTAGCATGCACGATTGCGTTTTGAATAGAACATTGAAACGTTTTAGTATACCTACCATTCCGTAATATAACTTGATGATGGTATTGGGCTTCTAGACAGCTTAAAAAAGGAAAAAGGTTAAAAAAAAAAAGAATAAGTCGTTTCATCGAGTCTTGAAAACCGAACGCACTAGCTAGCATTCTCTTCAATCCTTTTTTCCTTCTCTCAACGGTCGAGATGCATAACACAAATACACAAAAACACCTATGTACTTATATATATATGTGTAGTTGTACTCATATGAGGGATCAAACGTACGTAGAAAGAGAAAGAGAGAGAGAGCTCTTTAGTCTGACGAACTCGACTTGCGAGTGGAAGTTTTGCGAGGAAAAAAAAAATCCATATATTTAAAGCGACCTTCCGTCTGGCCAAGGTCTGCATCTGACTACTTGACAATGTCGCTCATTTCAACTTGTGTTATTGTCTTCATTTTCTTTTTTTTTCTTTATCACTTTTAATAACTTTTATTAACACTTCCCGTATTATCTTTCAATCTTACTCTCTTTCTTTTCACACAGAAAAATCATTTTTATGTTTAAATATATTTGACATTTGATTTGATTTATTACAATTATATTCAATTAAGAAATTAACTTTTTTAGGTGATCTAATGGTTCATGAATAATAAAAATTTCAATGTGTTGCAAAAATAGACAAGCAATTTTCTATTTAAAACTAATTGGTAGTATTGTTATAGTATTTCTGTATCATATTTTGCATCACAATGAAAATGAACGAATTTAAAATACGTTCACGTTACTTAAACGTGTTGTAAATAACAAAATTTTAAGAAAATATATATATATATAGTATATACATACACAAATTATATAATTTATATATTTATATATATATATATAATATTATAATATATTATATATAAATAAATATAAATATTACAATATATATTTATATATTAATATTTCATATAATTTAAAAATAATTTAAAAAAGAAAAATTGTTAACAACTTATAGAAATAATATGAAATAGTTTATAGGAATGAAAATAATTCGATGAATAATTTCGATAGTTATTACGTTAGTTAGATTTGAAAGTAAGATTTTCTTCAAGGTTTGTGTATTCGTGCACGAATGAAGGAACATTAGGGAGTAATAGGAAGACGTAGTAGTCGACAGAATGATAAAGTGGTAAACGAGAGAAGCAATTCTCTTCTATGTAATAGCTGGAGACACTTATGCTTTTCTCTCTCATTCTCACTCACTCTCATTCATTCCTTCACTCACTCACTCGCTCTCTCATTTCAGGTTCGTAGACGTTAGTTTGTTCGTTGGTTCGTTCATTTATTCTCTTCCTTCGTCATGTCGTCGTAGTCGTCGTAGAATCTTCTTTGTGTCGATGTGTTACCGAAGCTTCGAAGTCACGAGTAGAATATCAAATAGACACCCTCTCACCCTCGATAGACACCCTCAGTTTTCCCAGTAGAGAGAAGATGGTCGAGCATGTAAGATAAACGAGCCAATATGGTCCGTGACTCTTGCTAACTGTAGGATTTAGTAAGCTCGATAACCGATAACTTTCTTATTAAGTCGAGTCGGTTCGTGTTATCGAAAGAAGAAAGGGTTAAACCTTCTAAATACTATTTAATATATATATATATATATATATATATTACTTTTATATTTTCTTCGTATTCGAACAAACTATTGACGATGCTTTTTTCATTTTCTTTTTTCTATCTCAAATTAATTAAAAGATTTTAAAAATAATTAACTAGTAAATGGTATACTTTATAGATTTGTTAATTTAATTTTTTTTATTTTTAATATCAACATTCACTCGATCGGTGTATTTAAAATTTTGCTAGCTCACAATTAATCGAAAACCATTATTTTTTTTAGCATAGATTTTACAAATAATTTATTCGTAAGGGGTATACTTTATAGATTTGATAATTTAATTTTTTTTATTTTTAATATCAACATTCACTCGATCGGTGTATTTAAAATTTTGCTAGCTCACAATTAATCGAAAACCACTTTTTTTTTTTAGCATAGATTTTACAAATAATTTATTCGTAAAGGGTATACTTTATAGATTTGTTAATTTTTTTAATGTTTCAATTATTTTCTTTTTAATATCAACATACACTCAATCGGTGTTATTTAATAATTCGTTTTTTTAGATTTAAATTAATATTTTTCTATAATTAAATTGATAAAATTTTTGTTCTATTATATAATTTCGTTACTTAATATCTTTTTAATGTACATACTTCGATTATTTGAATGTAAAATAATACAGGAGCTCTTGTATAATAATAAAGAAAATTGTTACGATGTTCTACTACGTAGACGGAAAATATTCGAAAAATATTGGAAAGTTTTCGTCTCATTGGTAAAACTATGATAAGAAAAAGAATGAACAAGAAGAAGAATGAAAAAAAAAAATAGAAGTTGAGAAAGAAGAAGAAGAAGAAGAACAAGAAGAACTAGTAGCTCTAAAGTAAGTTTGGTATACGCCATGTTGAGAGAAAAATAAGAAAAAAAAAAAAATAAAAAACGGAAGGAAATATACAGGGTCAACGTAAATGTTTCACAATGAACTTTCTTTTCCTCTGGCATTTAGTCACGTCTATCTTTTTATTTTTATTTTTATTTTTATTTTTATTTTTATTTTTATAATTTTTTTTGCCTCCCCCGTTTCTCCCACGACCATCCCCCACGAAAAAGAGAATATTATTCCGTTAAAAACTAAGAAAAGTCGAACTTGTTTCTTCTCATCTTGTTTCTTTTTTCCTTCTTTAACTTTTAAACTCCTCTCACTTTAACTCAAAATCATTTTTTTTTTTTCAACGATTTTTCCCGAACGTCAACTTTCTTTCAATCTTTCATTCGACTTTTTCCATCAACTTTTCTTTTGTGTCATCCACACCTTGTATTTTATATTCAATACCTTTAAACCGCATACGTGTAAATCGATCTTTAATCTTCTATTGGTAGATGTGTATTATCAAAAAAAAATAAAATAAAATAATAATACACAATTTTAACAGAAAGTTTCAACTATAAAAAAATCAATTCTGATCAATTTACTTTTCAATTTTAAAATAATATTAAAACTAAATTTAAGGACTGAACCAATTTGATTCATTTCTAATTTTTTTGATACACATAATATATAAAATTTAAATATTATTTTTTTTAAAGTATATGCTAGTTTTTAGTTACGTAATAAAATGAATTTAGTTATGTAAATAATAATTCCTACCATCTATTCAAACCTCTATTCAAAACAATGTTTGTATGTCATTAAAAATGTAAATTCTAGTGTTAATAATTCTATCACATTATTTATTATTCTTCTATTACTAATAAATAATTTAATTTATTTTTCATTAATCTTTGATGAGATTATTTTAAAAGGAAAATATGAACAACGCTTTTCGTGCTTGTTATTTCTAAGCAAAGAAAAAGATCGTGCCAATATAAAAAAGAACATAAGAAAGTAAGGTAAGGTAAGGTAAGGTAAGGGATGATGAAAAAAGAGATGGAAGATGGTTTGAAGGGTAGTAGCAATTTCTTGTAGAAACCCTACAATGACGGATCGTCTATCGTTTTACCAACGGAAGCGATTGTTCCCAAGCTGTGATTGGCATTTTTGGGCCGATCGGTTGGAAGTTTAGCTAGCAAAGCTCTACGCCACTGCTTTCATCTCACCTCACCTACGTTTATCAAACTTTTTTCTCTCTCTTTCTCTTCTTATATCCCATATCCGTTGCTTTAATAAACCTTCTTGCTCGTACACGACCATAAAACCAAACGATATCGAAAAAAAATGACCATTTTTCATCATTCTGTTTTTTTCTTTCTTAATTCTCCCCACAAAAAAAAAAGAAAAACAATGATTTTTTTTAATTTGATAACCACTGGACTAATTAAAAAATAATTGATCATAAAATTTATTGTACAACGTTAATAATATATTTTTTTTTATTACTATATATCATTGTGTATCTTTTTTAACATTTTATCGTCGTGATGACCGATCATTAATTTCAGTTGTGTGTTAGTTTTTGTGTGTCTCTCTTTTTCTCACTATTTCTTTTTATTTTTTTTTCACGGCATTATTCTTTCAAGTACGAACGAGATCAAACAGAATTCGTTAGATTTGAAAACTAGTGACGGTCAAATAACTCCAGGGCAAACAATTTCATTGGCTGTCTCTCTTTCTCTCTTGTCTCTTTCAACTTTTCTATCTTCATAGATCTTTCTTAAAAGTCTTTATCATAAATTTACGAACGTAGTTTGTTCATCTTACTTCCCAATTTTTCCAACAATTTCAATGGTTAACCAAAAGATCTTAGTACTTTGTACCAAACATAAATCGTTTGTAAAAAAAAAAAAAAAAAAAATTGAAATAAGAAAAGAAACAAAAAATGATCTTAGTTTTCCAATAACATACATTCAATAAATTCATTTAGCTATCTTTTCTTCTTTCTTTTAAAAAAGAAAACCTCGATCCATAAATCAAAACGATGTAAGCTCGTTCGATAAATATCATTTCGATAAATCTAGATCAATTTATTTTACACATTTCTTCTTGTTAAGTTTTAACCTGAAACACGAAATATCAAAAAAAAAATAATAATATCGAAAGATTCCGAACGAAAGAATTTCAACTTGTTACTCATTCTAAACGTAAGTTCACGAAGGAAAGATTCTTTTCGTGAATTTCTACTTCTACGTGCAAAGTAAAAAAAGTAAAAAAAGGAATAAGAAGAGATTCGACGGTCGAATCTGATACCAATGAAGAATAAGAATAAGAAGAGTCAGAAAAAGAAGAAGAAGAAGAAGAAAATAGAAGAGGAATGTAGAGAGATGGACTTTTGTAGAAAAGAAAAAAAAGTACGCTACGATATATCGTCATCGTAGTTGACTGCGTTTTTTTGTGTGATAGAAACAAAGATAGAGATTGATAGGTACGACGAGAAGGTAAAGAAAAAAGTACACGAACGAAGTAGTAAAGGTAGAAACGGAAAGAAAAAGAGAAAGAAAAAGAAAGAAAGAAAGCAAGAGGAAGAAAAAATTTCAAAGGAAGATGCAACGCGAATGCTGCCTGCACCTTCCATCCTGGGTTGGTGGTATCGGTTTTTCTCGGGCAATTGGACGAGATATAGCTGGCGGTGATCGAGCAACGTTATCCGTCTCAATCAAACGCTCTAGGGCGGCTTTCTCCTTGTAGGTAATATAAAAGGTATCCAATGTGTTGAACGTTCGGTTGTATCCATGTATTTTCAAGTAGTAAACGTACTACCTACTTTTCTATATATATCTATTCTATATATATATATATATATATCTAGTTGTATACCAAACAACCAACGAACCAAACAACCAACCAACCAACCTTCTTCTTTATTCCTTACTCTTCTTCGATTGTACAATATTTTATTTATAGATGATCGTAAAAGGTCCACGTCCAACAACGATACCCTATTTTTTCAAATAAAAGGGATAGTCATCTGATTATCTTTCATTCGTGTTCATTTTCTAAACCTCCTACGAATATCCAAACTTTTCTTAGAGAAAAATAGAACATTTCTATTGTAAAAATATATCTTACCTTTCTGCCAACACTGTCATCGTCGTTGTCGTCGTTCATGGTCGTGGGTCGTACTACTTCTGAATTCTTGGATGAACTTTGATATCGTAGTACAGAGAGGGATGCTCTAAGAAAACCAATATTGGTTCGTAAGGTAGAACCACCGAGCCATTGTGTCGATAAAAGGTTAGAAAACAATAGCTTTGATAAAGTTTTCTTCCAACCTTTCTTCTACCTTCTTCTTCTAATTTTTTTTTTCTTTTTTGGTTAACGTTCATCTCTCTTCTTCTTATTCTCTTGCTCTCATCTGCTTCCTAAGTACATATTACGATGATCTTTACGTTATTCTATCCCTTTTTTTTTTCTTTTTTTTTTTTTTGATAACTGGTGAACGAATATTAACACACACATACTTTTATTAGCATATTTAAATTGATTTTATTAATTAAAGTGTTATAATAAAATTATTGTAATTATTTATTAGACAAGGGGCTTTTAATGTGTTATCTTCTTAATATATATAAATTACGTGTCAAGTTGTTTGTCCACTAATAACTTTAAAACTACTTAACCAATCTTAATGAAATTTTTTGTATTTTATGTAATTTTTTTCCAACTTAGAATATAGGATAGTTTTTTATCGTGATTATTTTTTTATTTTTTATTGCTAATTTAATGATATTTTATTATTTAGAGATTATCTAAGTATCTAGCTTCTCTAAACATTCAATAGATGGTGCTGTATTATAATTCAATTATTTCGATAGATTCACGTCATATGATTTTTTTCAAATTTACATATGACAAATCTAACCTTACTGTTTATATTTTTTCGTGTATTATTATTTTATGTATTCCATTTTAATTGTGGTATTATTTTATGTGTTGTTATTATTTACTAAATAGTTTAGAACTATATTAAATTAACATTTAATAACGAAGTCACAGCAACGAGTGGCCGTAGCACACATTCTAATATTATATAATATATCGAAGGACATGTAAAATCATAGAACAGTTATCATAGAAATTAGTACAATACGTTCTATATCGAATTGTTGTGTTTCAATTAAATAAGTACATCATTTTCGAATATCTGCCTACTACCATTCGCGTTTCATTTACGTTCTATTAATACCATTAACATCATGAAGAATTAGTTATTCTATTTGATTCCATTTTCGGTGTTAATGTGGTATATTTCATTTTATTATTATTATTTTTTTTTTTTAATACACGTGTACATTAAACTCTTAATAATCAAATTTCATAGAAAATGAGTTACAAATTGGAAAGGAATTTTTGTTCGTAAAGTAAAACGGTGGTGGATGCAACGAATGAGTAAAAAAGGGAAAACTTGAAAAATGAGATTTTTTTTTCTTTTTACAAAGAGAAACTTTCCTTGCTCGAAGCGTGGTGAGAATAGTCCATTTCGTTTCTTTTTCTGTGTCTTTTTTTTTTGAAGTACGGATAAATCGCATTATTTTTTCCATCCCGTTCATCTCGTTATCGCTCATACAAATGCGAAATAACTTTATCGTCGAATCGCTTTGAATTATTTGCTTTCCCCATTTCTTTTTCATTTTTTTTTTCTGTTCTTTTTCAAATTAGTCAAATCTCGGAAATATTTTTATCGAATATCTCCCCATTTCGTACAAATTGAATAGAGAACAAAAATTATATATGCAAAAGGGGTTGTGTGCAATAAATTATTTATTTATTTATTTATTTATTTATTTATTTATTTATTTATTTATTTATTTATTTATTACGTTTCGAGAATATATTTTCTTTTTCATTTTCAAAAATTTATGCTTTCAATAAATAATTGTCACAACTGTCTTGGATTTTTTTCTAATTTCTTTCTTTCTTTTTTTTTCTTTCGTTTGATAAGAGTGGCTGAAAAAATATGGAAATACAAGTAATATTTTATTTAAATTCAAGACAACCTGTATGAATCACAGAATTTAAACAATTTCTAGTTAGCAAGAGTACAAATTTATTCTCTAACAATTAATCCTAGTTTGTAATTAAAAAACAAAACAAATAATATTTTAGTTGCTAATTACGAGTAAACAATGTCTAATTTGTGTGGTTATGCACTTATCTCAAATTTAAATTAAAAAAAAAATAAGAGAAAGGGAAAAAACTTTACTTTTACAATCATTCAATGATAAAACACCAAAAAAAGAAAAAAAAATTCTAAATCTTACGTTTACGAGAAAATTTGTTAGTCTTGATTAATACGATTCTTGTCTTTAGCGTTAACATCGTTCAAAAAAAATAATTAATGATTCACATAAAACGTGGATGAAAGGAAAATAGAAAATGAGTTTGAGTTTTTTCACTTTCTTTCTATATCTTTCCCTTTTTTTTCTTTTTTCTTTTCTTTTCTTTTCTTTTTTTCCTTTTCTCTATCTATTTCCAGAGCAAACGTTTCCCCTCATACCATTTCAGATTTTGAAAGAAGCCTTTTCTTATCACCGAGCGAACGATAATTACTCTTACGAGATTCGAAGCAGAGCCTCACTTAATGGAAAGTTATTTCTCTCTTCCTCTCTCTCTCTCTTTCTCTCTCTTTCTCTCTCTCTCTCTCTTTCTCTTTTTTACTTCTATTTTTTTATTTTTTATTTTATTTTCACTCGTTTCCTTTCTCACGTCGATTCGTTTCTTATCCGTTGGACATTCGATAGATTCGATCTTTTCACGCTTGCGTTTTCTTCATTCCTCTTTCCCCCCTTTCTTTTTTCCTTTAATGTGCTTTCTCTCTCTCTCTCTCTCTCTCTTTCTATTTTTTTAACGAGAAATTATCTCTGTTAGATAATATTCATTTTCCATTTAACTTTCATCCAAAAATTACATGCAAGTTCGTAAGATTTTTTACTTACGAGTACAACGCGATTTTTTCAACCTTGTTTTATCTGATTGTTTTTTTTTTTTGTATTTTCTTTTTGTCTTTTTTCCAATTTTGATAGACAAAGATGAAACAACGAGAATTACTCTTTACATTTGATATTTGTTTATCTCTAAGGATAAATGGATTATCCTGTTAGGTGGACTCTTATTTAACCCTTGTATTTTTTTTTGTTCTCTTCTTGTATTAGACATTTTTTTTACCTCAACCGAATGTAATATTTTTTTCATCGATTTTCCATTTTATAAAAGAAACAAGAAATATGCCTGTCTATCAATTTATTTATTTTTTTTTTTTTTTTACACAGTTTGTTGGCTCGTATTTTTGATAGCCACTAACATCGAGAACATGTGAAATAAGATTTTTATATTTTTTTTTTTTTTCATTCAATAGGATAAAACATTTTACATCGATTTCCATTTACGAAGAAACAAGCATTCTTTTCTTTTTTCTTTTTTTTACCAAAAAATATTTGCTCATATTTTTCATAGCAAGATATCGATAAATATTAGACCCACAACCAAACCATAGTGCTATTCTTGTTTTCTTTTTTTTTGTTTTTCTAGTATTCAAATTTTTAGCATAGTAGGATAAAACATTTATATTGATTCTCGTTTACGAACAAGAACAAGCAATACATATAATACATATATAATACACATATAATACATATACATGGATGTATATTGTATTTTTATTTTTCATACAAAACTAGAGTGTACATATTTTTCCATAAAAAATACCATGAATTCGTAAAATACAAATTTTCTATTTTTAATTACAAAATAACAAAAAAGAAGTAAATCGATTATGCCATATTAATAAAATTCCATCTAATCATCGTAAAGAATAAAAAATAAATGTACCACAAAAACCCTGCTGTATTTTTTTTTTTTTTTGTTTAACATGAACACAAAGTATACAAATTTGAATCATAATCAGGAATAAAAACAATATTTACCATCAATTATCGTTTATGGAAAAGAAAACAAGAAATAATACGTATTTTTTTTTTCCTATTCTCTCTTTTTTTTTATTATTTTTTTTTTTTATAATACCAAATACCAGGTCGTATTTTCGATAGTGCTTTGCATCGAGAGATATAAGATCGATACGTGTTAGAAACGCGCTTATGTACCGGCTGGTGCCATCGCGTAAATGGAACATCGTATACGATAATATATAAAATTATGGGCACATTAGCATAGCGTTTACGCGAGATTGTATTAGTGTATGCACAGAGAAATAATATATATAGATACATGTAAATTCGTACATGTACAGAAATATACGTAGATGCACGTGCATTCGTACACACAGAAAATGAAACTTACATACATACGTAAACGTATATTCGTTGTGTTCTCTTTCACAACCACAGAAACCAACAGTCCGTTCATTCTCTCTCTCTTTCTCTTTCTCTATCTCTTTCTCGTTCTCTTTCATTCTCTCTGTCTTTTTCTATCTGTACCCTTCGTTATCTATGCTGACCACATGCCGCGTAATCTTCTTCATTATATCTAACTGCCTGTTTTACATTTACATTAAACAAAAATGTTTGCGCACGTACGTTGGGAACGTACGATAATGGTCAAAATTTTCACGCCCACCCTACACAAATTCTCCACCCCTTTTGTATCTAATTTCGATTTTCGATTTTAAAAATTACACGCCCTATATTAAATCGTTCTTTTTTTATTGTACTTTTCTTAAGAATATTTCAGTCGTTAATTTATATATTTATCTCTTATAATTTATCGTTCATAGATATGAATGAATATAATAATAATAATATATAATAAGTATTATATATACTCTTGTGTATAATTATTATTAATAAAATACGGCAAACTTACGAGAAGAACATATACATACATACACGTAAATATAATTATTTCATTCATAGATAATTATTCTATTTAGTTAGTTTCATCATTTATCAACCTAAACGATAATGTATTATATCACATTGCTCCTTTAATTATTTTATTATTATTATATTAATAAATCTATATTCATTTTATATTTTTCTTTTTTTTTTTTTTTGTAATAAATTTTGTAGTTATCAACTATTAGATAATATTTCTATTTATATTTCACAATACCATACAAAATTATTATATCAACTTACTTACTTACAATTAGATTTAGTTTCCCTTAAACCATTCTCTATCGAATGGTTTAAAGTTTCTCACGATGACGTAATGATTAACTGTAACAATAACAATAAAGAAAGAGAGAGAGAGAGAGAGAGAAAACGATATAGTTAGAAGACATTTAACCTAGGTATTTTCCAGTCTTGAACCCAGAGAAATTCTAACAGCAACAACGTAGTAGCAGAGCTACCCCAGTGGTGGCAATTAACGCGAGCACTTTGGTGTGTACTTGGTGGTTGCGCAAGAAGACAAAGGGCTTGAAGGAATCGTCGATAGAGGTACGCGACGATCCTCTCTCTCTCTCTCTCTCTCTCACTCTCGTTCCCTTTACCTTTCCTTTACCTTCGTTTCCCTACTTCTTGCCGTTAACATTGTTGCTCCTCGGTCTTTTAACTCTTAGGTATCTGCAATATCCCCTTTTTCTTCTAGTCTACGAGAAAACAGACAAAGATAGTGAACGAATGAAAGAAAAAGATGGACAAAGAGAGAATAAGAGAGAGAGAGAGATCTTGACCATTAAATAGAAAGGATGAGAAAGGGTAAGGTGGTAGTGCGGCTTTTGTTCAAAAGAGTTCTCTTTAACAGCGCGAGATTCAAAGCTCATCTCTGCTTCTATCTACTTTGTGGTGAAAGATTTTTGCCAGGTTTGCATCCGCTTAACATTATCGATTAATCCCGCGGCTATACCACAGCCTTATCTCATTTTTGTTCTCTCCACGACGACGACTTTTCTTCAAGATGATTATTTCTTTAACGATTTAATATAAAAGGGAAGTATAAAATTCGAATGAAAAAAATAAAAAAAAGCAAATTTGTTAAAAGAATTTTACAATCTTTTCTGGAGGGAGGGGAGGGGGGGTTAATTTTTATCATGAAAAATATTTGTTCAATATTAAATGGTAAATTTTTCCATACGATATTTTTTTTGTTACTCGAATTTTCTAATACTATCGCATTTTATTTTTCAAGTGAGAGAAAGAGAGAGAGAGAGAGAAATTTGACAATTTGATTTGAAGGTAGGAAAAGCAGTCGTGTTATTTTGGACCGATCGATAGAAAACACCTGCGGTCGCGCATAGATTTGCACGATTTGCTAACGTCGACCCTGTGCATTCACTGAACCGATTTAATCGTCTTTTAGTCGTTGAGAAAATCGTACCAACCGATTGAACGATATCTATACTAACATTATTAGCTCAATAAATATTCCTGTATCGTTGATTTATTCAAACATTTCTTTTTCTATCTTTTTTTTTTATTACTTTGAAAAAAAAAACATTCGCAATTCTTAATTACTTTTATCAAATTTTTAACTAAAACACTTTTATCCATAAGATAAAATATTATCTTAATATTAAAATAATAGTTCATCGAATTAAAAAAGTTCAATCATCAAAATTACAAATAAAAATCTTATTCTTCGTTCAATTTGATTTTAGTAATCTTTTGTCGAATACATGATTGAAATAATTTTGTGAAATTATCTTATGATATATTTCTTGTGTTATCTCTTCGTAAATACCGTTTATTATATTTTATTACTATCATCTAATAAAGAGGGTAGCAAATGAAATCTTTTGAGATTACATAGCACATCTGGTAAAGTGCATCTTTCTTTTATTCTCTCTCTCTCTCTCTCTCTCTCATCTTTTATAATCTCCTTTATCTTTTATCGTTTGGCAAACGTATTGCAGTTAGATTCGTGAGTACTTACGTAGTAGAGGCTGCCAGCAAAAGCAGCAGTTACTTATGAATTAGTTAGGTAGCTAGCTATCCATCATTCCTTAGCCATTTCCGAGTGCTAGATTCACTGACGATCCATCAGCTTGTCTCTCACTCTCTCACTCTCTCACTCTCTCACACTCTCTCTTTCTTTCTTACACTCTACTTCTACTTATACTTCTATCTCTCTCTATCTTATTCTCAACGTCTTATCCAAGATTGCGAACTGTCTTTCAAATACCAATTTGCTTTCAAGAAATGTTTTACTCCTTATAATATATCCTACCTTACAACGTAAATTATTATTAATAATTGTCATACATTTTTTTTTAAGTTAAACAAAAATTATTAATAATATTCTCAAGTGTATGGTATATTTATTTATATTAAAACTTGAAGTTTTCAACAAATTTTATTAGAAAATTTAATATTCATTTTTACAATAGAAATTATTAATAATTTATTATAATTATTTTAATATTAATAAAAAAAGAAAGAAACAACTTGTCATTACAGATTAAATTTAATCGTTTCAATAATATTATATTTCACGTTGATTTAATCCGTTATCTTTAGAACGCTTTATTAATTAGTTACATTTATTGAAATGAGTCTCATAAAGAGGATTACAAAGTCTAGAATCTATTTTCAATGATAAAATGACTAATTGTAAGTCTATTGTGTTGAGAAGCCGCAAAACATGAATTCGAAAATGCAACAGATATTTGTCGTGGTAGTTGTTTCCGAACTTTCGAACGAGCAACACAACGCGCGGGCAAGCAACATTCGTTACCGAAACTGAATTATCCAAGTACTTATGTCGGTTTTCCCTTCCTATACAACTTTGATCATATTCGGTTGGAACTTCTCTACTCTCTCTCCTAGAGTATTTCCCAAAACTTAGAACTCTAACGCGCGAAACACGCATACGACGAATTCGAACTACGGCAAATGAAATTTTACCTTTAGTAATACATTAGAAACATATCAATTTCTTATTACTCGGATAGTTTAGAAATAAACTATCTATCAAATGTATGACCAGCATTAGTAAAGTGAACCGTAAAAAAGTAACAACTCGAGATGCTATCAGATTTATTAGAAAAGTTGACAAAAATAAAATCCCTTTTCTCGAACTTTTACTCAACAACTCGCTTACTTTTCGAATGACATTTTTACAAATTTTCAAAAACTAATCTTATCTGATAGTAATAAATTTTGCTATACATAACGCACAGTAAAACATATAACTTTTCTAAAATGTGTCTTTTGATTCGTCGCGATAAAAATAAAGATATATACGAAGATACGATACGTTTAACATTAATAAAATGAATTATTTATTTATTCTCTCGAATAGTCGAATAAAATTATAATAAAATAGATATCGTGACATGATAATAAGAATGTAAATCTATGGAATATACGATTTCCAGGTGGAAATTTGTAGGAAAATCAGATTTTTATCAGGTAAAATGGTAACGTGTTGGAATAGAATCGAAGAGGTTGAAACCGCAGACATCAACACCCAACTCTGTTCCCCCTTGTTGTTGATCGACAGTGCGATTGGGTAGACGAGGGACAGTGCGAAGAGGGAAAGGGATAGAGGGTCACTGGCCAGTTAGTGGATGCCCGCAATGTAATCATTTGCGGTACCGAAATGGATGCGGCGAGCACCACCAACCCCCCACCCCCTTTAACTATCCTCCTTTCTCGACCCTCACCCCATTGCGTTCTCCTTTATCGGCAAGGGTAGATTTGGCAGGGTCAAATACCCTCCAAACCCCTCCTTCCTCGAACGACTGCGAACTATCCACGTTAATAGGAACTCTCTGTCCTTCCTTGTTGCTTACACATCCACACGTGTACATCTATACACACACACACACACATACTCACAGAGCATCACGTTTACTTGCCTGAAGCGCAACTGACCGTTTGTACTCAGGACTGATACGGGTCGGTCACTGCAATTGCAATTATGCGCGAGGAATAGGGTTAGCCTGTAGGCAATGATTTTCGTCAAGACATATCGTCTCAGTCAGTTTAAAACCTTCATTTTTTGATCTTATTTTTGTTACAGATTAAGCATAAATAAAGAAATTATTTTTACAAATTTTATTCGACTAAATTTTAACGATAGAAATACATCAATGTAATTGAAGTATTTTTTAAAGCACATTTTTGGATATTTAATTTTGATTTGATTTGATTTGATTTTCAAATTCGAGACAAATTAAATTCGTCATCCAACACGGAAAGTAGTAAAATTTGTCGAGCGTGAAATGAGTGGTAAGGATTTGAGGTAAAAAGAGGAAAGGTTGTGATAATTATCGCGTAATAATGTAACTTAATTAAATACGTCGAGACGGAGGGGATTATATTGCAATAGGATTGTATCTGAACAAAATTTAGGGAGCTTTAAATTGTCACCATTGAAACTGAAAATTCCTCAAGACGAGTTAACATTCCTATATATTTAAATTGTCTCTTTCAAGAAACTATAAGATTTCATAAAATTATTTTATCGTAGTATTATGCGTTACATTATAAAATCATAATATGCACAACCAGATAAAAAATTAATTAAATCATATAAAAAAGAGAAAATTAATTTCCATTATATTCGAACTAGAAAAGGAATAAAATTAAAATGAAAAAAAAAAAATGAAAAAAATCCATTTGATGGAGTATTGGTAGTATACGTCGAGTATTAAACATTGATCTGCATAGGATCGAACAATTCTCGTAAATCAAATACAGTTTAAAATGGTCTTTTTCAAGTGTGTGTATATACACATATACAAAGATAGTGTACATAGTTATATATAGTACATCTATGAGGATTTTTAAGCTCTCTATTCTCGCGTAGCAAACATCGATGTGGAGTGAGACGCGTAATTAATTAAGTTTACAGTACCCTTGTGTACGAAAATGTTATACCCGGTTCAAAGCTTCAACCTGTTATTACCTCGTGCGGAACGAACTGACAGAAAAGAAAAGCAACAATGATCGATGGGCAAATAACGACGGCACTTTCTTTTTCCTATACTTTATAGTAATTTTTCTCTAGCCTGTTATTTCGTTCAACCTTTTGTTGAACGAAATATACCCACCCAATCTCGGAATTTGTCAAGCTTTTCTTTTTCTTTGTTTTTTTTTATTTTTCCCCCATCATATTTTTAATATACAATGAAGCTTTCCTGCTTTTTAAGAATGTAAGATTGATTATCATAATTTTTTAAATAAAATACAAAGTCCATACAAATGTAAAAATATATATTAAAGAAATAGTGGTATTATGGGATACCATATTAAATTAAATACAATTATTTTTCTTAATAAATTTCCATCTTAATAAGTAATATAATTATACAATATATATGTTATAATATATAAATTATTAAAAATAGTTAATAGATAATTTGAGTAAATTAATTTCGTACATAAATTCGAAATAATTTAATTGATGGATTAAATCTTAGGGATATAAAACTAGATGGGGGGGGGGGTGTCATATTACTACTCGATTTGTCTACATATATATATAGAACACATAGGAGAAATTGAAGGATGAGATAATCGAAGTAGGTGGAGTCAGTGTATACTAGACAAGGTAGGAAGAGTACGTGCAAGTTATAGGATAATCGTTTGGCGATGTCGATGCCGATGTTCTAGGACTGTCTGGAACAAATAGGATCGCTGATCCTCTATACACATACATATACATATGTAAACGTAGATATGTTGGTACTCAGGTAACAAGGAACTCAGTAGAACTGGATGTGGTGCACAGGTGTGTACATTATTGGAACAGGTACGCACATACGACTATGTCGACCCATCTAATTGCGCGGAACTAGGAATTAGGCATACAAACTGATGTGAGTGGAAGTGAGAGACTATTTCTGTCATCATTTACACGATGTCTCGAATGTCGTTTTACTAATAAAAAAAAAGGAATATTTAATCGATATTGTTTCATTAATAAATTGATATTTTATTATATTATATTTGAGATATAATAAAATATAAATAACTAATGAAAATAATTTCTAATTTTTCAATCGAATAAAGCTACTTTCGAGACATCCTGTATGCAGTATTCGTAATTTAATTTAATTACAAACTAATGAACAAAATATTCCAAATGCAATATGCATCTATATGGATTTTGATTTATGGTGTTGTAAAAAAACATTATTACAACATTTTTTGAAATAATATTGCTTTACATACTATTGTATAGAATATTATTCGTGGTAGAACGAATGAACGAGAAAATCTAAACAAAGTGATAAACTTATTTCCATCCAATTCGAACGTGGGACAAAAAACAAAACAAGAGGATAGTTTATCTTTCATCGTGACCCTCTCGCATAAATTGTTCGGAGAACGTGGTCCATATACCAATTTAAAAAACCCAAGCTCTCACAATCAGTGCGTGAAAGTTGCCCAGAAGCAACGGGTTGTGTTACGTTTCTATTCGGTGAGGAAAATTTGGGAAGAAAAAAGAAAAAAAAAACAAAAAAAAAGAAATTATTCAAATCTGACCCAAAGTTACTGTTGCTGTTGGTGTTGGTGTTGGTGTTAGGTATTACTGTTGAATCCATACATGTCGAAATAGCACACGAACGTATTTAGTAAACGAGTCCATAATTTCGTTTCGGAGGACACGAACATTTATCTCTTTCGAAATTGATTCGGACGGTGGAAATCACGTAAATATAATGCTTGACGCATCACGATGATTTATCATGGATTATCCTCATTATTTCTAGCCGCGAGCCATTTACAATGAGATAAATGAGATCTTTCTATCTCTCTTTCTCTCTCTTTCTTTCTCTTTCTTTCTCTCTTGGTGTGTACATATGTATACATATACATATGTAGTATAGGTATATATACGTATATATGTATTTATATAGTTATATATAACACATACTATATCACAAGAATCATTTTCTACCTCGTTTTACAAAGTTACTAGGTTAAAGTTCATATTAATGATTTATTCTGTAAAGCGGTTTATCTCTTTGCGTTTAAATGTAATTTCATTTTCTTATCGTTATAAATAATTACAATCTGACACGCCAATACTAATGTCTATATTTATATATATATTATTATTAGATAATATTTTTTCAATTTTTTATAAACAAATTTTTTCAGATTAACAAAATATTTTGTAAGATCTGTGCTTAAATGCAGTGCAAGTATGCTTTGATTTCATTTTGTTCTTTTTTTTTCTTATCATTGCAAATATCATAATCTTCTACACATAAGTAGTCTTCTACTAATTGATCATAGATGAAATATCTTTTTTTCTTTTTTTAATTTCTACTTAAATCAAATCCTTGCAAAAATAACTACAATAATCTTAATAGATCTATCACAATATTGCAATGCATTAATAAATGAAACCAACTCATCCTTTTTCTTCTCATAAATCTCATCTAGTACTAAAATTTGGACAAAAGAATAGAATCTTTGGATAAGGTCAAATACTTTCTTAGAATGTAAAAATGGATTGTACCTGTAAGAAAATAATGACTCGGTGAACTGAAAAAGATGCGAACGTTTGCGTTTTCTTCGACGAATCTAATGAACCTTAGAGATTTTCCCTCTAAAAAAAAAATAAAATGAGAAAAGAAATAAATGGTCCACGATCGAATCAATTTTGCAGAACACTTTTATTTTTTTTTTTATTCTTATTTGAACTACGTTTTAGTAATAAATTAAAAGACTTCTTCAATTAAATTTCGATGCTATCTTTAAAAGTGATATTTAATTATTTTCCTTGTACAGAAAGAAGAATATTATTAATTTTCAATTTGTCTATTTTGTAGAAGAAAAGAAAAAAAGTTAAAGGAAAAGGAAAAGGTTCTAGGAGGGGGTTGAGTGAGGGTGGGAATATAACAAGGACAAAGTAATCATATAAAATGGCTTTAAAAGCTTTCTCAGAATTCGATAAAAGATCATCGGGATATTTCTGGTGAGCAACCCTTCATCTTCTTCATCTTCATCTTCTTCATCTTCTTCTTCTTCTTCTTCTTCTTCAAGAGCAATCGTCTTCAAAGAGAACAATAAATATCGTTGACACTTTTACCAAACGGTACGGTGTTCTAAGTTGATGGTATTAGTACTGCTGATCAAGTTACTCTCTTCTTCTTCTACTTCTTCTTCTTCTTCTTCTTCTTCTTCTTCTTCTTCTTCTTCTTCTTCTTCTTCTTCTTCTTCTTCTTCCTCCTATTCTTCTTCTTCTTATTCAGAGAGCTTTTAGAGTACTCTATTTTGAATTTGCTTTGGTCAGCTAAAAAGCATAGACGAGTAGAGAATGAATATTACAATTGAATTTACTCTAACTTGAATTATTCGATCAATTATCTCTCAATTTATTATAAATTTATCCATAAAATTTAAATTAATTATCTCATAATCGATCAAACGCTTAACAACTGATCATCGATGTTTCTTTTTTATTTTGTACATTTATTTATTAAATGAATTACATTTTTTTTTTTTTCATTTTTTATATCTGATAGAAAATAATGATAATTCTTATATATGTCGATAATTAGAATCCAATCTAAATTGTAAAACGTTAAGTTGGGAATCTATAAATTTATCAATTATGGTCTATTCACAGGGAATATCTTAATCCGGCTTATATCGTAGTGTAACAGAGCCACTTTCTAGTATTTAACATCGATAGTAAAGTTCGTTAACAACGTTGAATACGGCACGTAGTTGTTGCCAAGAGAGCCGGATCTCCGAGTTTCAGCTTTGAATTTAATTGGAAATCGCAATGCTCGTCACCTTGTACATACCAAAGATATATACATATGTATGTGTGAATATATACCTAGATAATTATGTGTATATATTGAGATAGATAGGTAACACGATAGAGAAAGAGAGAGAGAGAGAGAAACTAAACTTTAAAATTCAAAGTAGATGTAAGACCGAAATGTATCTCGAAGAAAACTTCTTCGAGCAATCCAATACTTACAGGTTCTTTGATGCATCGAAATCGAGCGAGAAAACTTTACCGATAGTTCACTTTAACCCACCAAGATACGACGAATTTCGAGTAGTATCGTTGGACTTAATTAGCCTAGTAGTTGAGCCGAGCCAATGAAAAGTTTCTATTCTTCCTGTTACTGGATCCTCCCTTATCTGTGGTTCACGTAAACTCCCTTCTTCTTCTTCTTCTACTACTATTACTACTACATTTTCTTTTTCATTTTATATATCAAGAAAAATTTCTATAACTTCTCGCAAAGTTGATTTAAGTGTATTCATCATTTTAGTATTCAATAAACTTGATAAGAACCTATAATATAATTACAACAAAAATATAAGAAATAAAAGTATTTCAATTTAGAAAAAAGAAAAATTTATTTAAAATTACGTAACGATGAGGGAAAATAAAATTTGTTCTTTCATTTGTAAAAAGTGTTATACGATGATAAATCATCAAACGTGTGAGAAAATATCAGACGATCAACGAACTATGATGAAAATGAAATGAAAGAAAAATGAACAGTGTTAAAATAATTAAAGAAAAAGTGAATGTAGCCTGATGAAGGCACTTTGGATCGCGTCTGGGGTTTGTTATTACGGTGGATTATCGTCAACGTGGACCAAGGGGGGGCACTTGGCCCGGGGGGCGTGCCACCCTGCAGGGGAATTTTCCTCGGGGGGTACGTACCCGAAAGAAAGCTGACGATGCACGCTACATCTACATTTCCTACACGCTTCTTGCCGAATTGCATCTCTTCGAACAGGTAAACAAATTAAACAAATTAATATCAACAACAAAAATTATAAAAAAAACAATTAAATATTAATTTTACTAAAAATAAATTTACGATCATTTTTACGCGAGATAAAAAATTAATTAATGAAATGTTTTTTATTTTTTAAATTACAATATTATTATTATTATTATTATTATTATTATTATTATTATTATTATTATTATTATTATTATTATTATTATTATTATTATTATTATTATACGTATATAATTTTATTTATAATTTCTATATAATATAAAAAATGTGTATTTAGTATATAATAGATTAAATTTATATTTATTATATAAATATTCTTTATATATAATAATTTTCTAATTTAAATTTTAATTAATTTATTATAACGAAAAGCAAAAAAAAAACAATACGTAAGTACGCTAATTTTTGTTACAACTGCAGTCTGGGGATCCCTAAGGATGCAACAAAGATTTCATAATTATAACATCGTTAGGAAAAGTTCAACTCGTTTTCTACCATCTATACCGCATAGTCGTAAACTTCATCGCAAACTTCATCATCGTGGATGGAAGGAAAGTCGTTAGGGACGTTTGTGAAATATTAATATATAGTATCAGGAAAATTTCAAGTAAAAAAAAAAAAATGAAATTCAGTCAATTTATCATTCATTATGAAAGTTAAGAGTTTGTTGTAGTAATGTTACATTTTGCATCTAACAATAAGTATTGAATAATACGCTTAATAATAATATTAATAATAATAATAATAATAATAATAATAATAATAATAATAATAATAATAATAATAATAATAATAATAATAATAATAATAATAGACAAAGTCAGTGAAAATGTTCAGGTTAATGCTTTTGTACTCGATCTAATATCAAAGTTGAAGTTTAGTTAAATGTTGAGAACTATGAGAAATAGTTTACACGAACCTTCGTAAAGTAGTGCTTTGCAGCTATCAAATACCTTTCAAACTGTAACCTAGTAAGATTATTTTCTGTCATAATCAAATTGTCTTACGAATGCAATACCAACATAATGTAATATGGAAAATATCAATTTTCATTTTATTGAAAAAATGGTATAATAAAGTCAAAGTTTTTCCCATTACTCGAATGATAAAGTATTAAAGAGAGAAAGTATACTTTTCTGATATAATATTACATTAACCAAATGCAATATCTTAGTATATCAGTAGGTAGTATGTTCCACAGCATGACAAAGTCTAGAATATTGGAGACATGGTAACCGAGAAGCCCAAAGTTTGCATCAACCTTGGGATTTGCGTCTCTGATTGAATTTTGGGTACTAACGCGTGTATATACCTAAGCAATCTACTTAAGATTGATTTATTTATGTCACTCCTAGTTATGTCTAAAGCATTAAATAACTTAGAACGACGTTACCTAAATTCTATATTCTCAAACAAATATGTGTACGTAGATTTGATACGTAATATCTAATTATCACGTTCACGTACAAACACACATGAATATAATATACATAGATATACTTTAACAAATAATAGTTTTAATCTTACTTTAGTCAATTTATCTTTCTTCTTTCCAATTGTCGCATCTTTCTTTATCGAAAGTCATTAAGACTTTGGTAATCGTTAAGACTATATACCGTTTAAGGATTTTCTTCGATAGAAATTTCTTGCGTTTTAACTTTAGATCGTTAATCAAAGTATCGATTATCTCTACCACTTTGAGTAGTATCCTATATACCTTCCCTTGGGAATAAATTTCTTACGGGTGATTTGAAAATTCAAGAAAGTAGACTCTCATTAACTTTAGAAATCAATTAAATATATTACCTGCCATTTATGTATATGTGTGTGTTGATCATATAAAACCTACTTTGAAATTTCCATTTAATTCCTTTCGAAAATTTGTATATTTGCTTTTTTTTTAATTTAGCTTTCAAAAGTTATCAAAAAACAATTTTTTGTATCCCCCGTGACTCATGTACAAGCCCCCATAATAAAATATTCATTTAATTCGTTTACAAATTGGTCCATTTACGTGCAACTTACGTGCCCCGTGTGACTTAAAACCTTCCCCAAAAAAAGCTCATCAAAAATCAATCCTTTGCAAAAAATATACCAGTACAAATGTAGTTCGTAAAACACTTCCTCGTGTGTGTCACGAGTTTTTACTACTTTTTGTCTTTTTATTTTTTGGAAGAAAGTGCTATACGGTGAAAGAAAAAGAGGTAGTTGTTTGATCGATCTGTCAGATCTCGAAAATTGCTACGTCGTATCGAATAGAACCAACCAACCCTTTCCCCCCCCCCTCAACCTTCAGCACAACCATACATACCTACGGTTACTCTCTATCTTCTTTTCTTCTTTTTTTTTTATTTTTTTTTATTACGTTTCGTCTCGACGATGTGCCCATCGAATGTCAACCGTGTCAACGTTTGCGGAAAACTGCAGTTGGAAAATATCGCGAGCCGATTCACTAATACACACGTGTACACACGTACACACATACATTTCAAAACAGATGGGAATAGTACGCGTCATACGTCGAACGGGGTCGGGTGGCATGAGGGGTGGGTGGGTGGTAGTAGATAGTGGTTCAGTGAGTATGTGTGTGTGTGTGAGAGAGAGAGAGAGAGGTTAATAATAAAAAGGGGTGCAACTTGGAAGCGTCGATCCGTAGAGTTACAAAAATCAAAGGGAAAGAAAATTGTCGACGTTTAGTGACAGACCTTGGAAACTGGGTTTGACGAATTTGACAGAATGGAAAATTTTAGAGAGATACTATTCTTCTTTTTCTTTTGTTAATTTTTATTTTTTATTTCTTTTATTTTTGGAATAGTGTTTAAAAAAAGGTGTCATCCTTCAAGTTATTTCTTTTTTTTTTTTTTTAAACACGGTCAATTTTTATTTATTTTATTTTTTATCAAATTAATATAAATATGATACATTACAATAATAAATATAAACAAATCACATTTCTATTATAACATAACAAAATTATTATTCTTATTATTATTAATTAAAATTAATTATTATTATATAACAAAATGATATATTAATTAATGTAATCTTGTTTGTAAGTGAAAAATAAATAAATTTCAAGATAACATCATTCGCACCTTATCAATGTACCAATATCGACGTGTGTACTTACTTTTAAGTCACTTCACACGATAAAATAGGAAAATTAAGGAAACTTTATTCAATTTGTCAATCAATTGTCGACGTCGTCGTCGTAGTCGTCGTAGTTGTCGGCCTTGATATAACGAACCTCATAGGAATAAGGATAGTGTAATCAAAAGCTTCTTAAAGGACATTCACGAAGCATTTATCGTTGAAGTTGATGCTACTCGAAAGCTTAGTTCGAAGAGAGAACGTGTATTCAAAGAGGTACAAGGTTTCAACAAGATGCTCCTTGATTAAACCTATGTTTAATACGTGAGTAAGCAGGATACTGAATCCAAGTGTTAGATGAGATTCCTTTACCTTATCGCGTTTCCCTATTGTCTCTGCAATATCATTATTCAATAACACTTTCTACCATCAATACAAATTCAAACAATATATTATATTATTATTATATCAAATAAATTGAAATAACAATGATATGAAAAATAAAAAAAATAAAAATAAAACAGAACAAACAAGAACTATCGAATGTATATAATAAAAACAAAGGGAGAAAGAAAATTGGCAAAAGTTATTGGAAAAAGTAAAAAACGAAGAATGAAATAATAAATAATAATAAAAGTGAACACACAATGAAAAGAAAGGTATAATAAAAAAATATTTCAGATTTACGTTCCAATCGATTTTTCTTCTACGTAAAGGGAAAAAAAATGTTTCAATTTTTCTTCCCCCTACCCTTCCCCAAAGACTCTTTACGCAAATGTGAGAATGAAGGAAAGAAAAAATATGTATTTTCGTCGCGTTTGAAAACAAACAAACAAACAAACAAAATAATAAAAAGGAAAAAAAACTCGCGGTTACACAAGAGCGACGAATATACCAACGAAACGAATATTTCTTAATTCACTGACACACACATAAACACAGTTGACAATTTATTTTCATTGGCCGGGGCCTTAGCAATGTGTGGCACACGTGTCTGTCAGGGAGTGGCTGCTTTTCGACACACCATTGAGATTTTAGCATACACCATATATACATACATACATACAGATAAAACGTAACTCGACGACGTACCATACCGCACCGTATCGTATCGTATCGTATCGTACCGCACGGTACCGCACCGAACCTGCGTCCTGGCAACACCGAAACACAACGCCGAGCTGGCGCATAAATCATCTCCATCCACGCGTTCTAACCGCGATACGCGTCCTATGGGGATGATGACGGAAAGGGCTTGAATGCGTTTCACTTTTATGGCTTTTTTTTGTTTTCCTTTTTTATTTTTTACTTTTCTCATTCATTTTCTTTGTTGTTTTTTGATTCTTTCATCTTATATATATTTCCTCATTATTATTCGCACGAACTCGACGAATTTTCTTTTTTGTTTTCTTTCGTTTTTTATACACGGCTACCACCATCACCACCACCACCCGTTAATTTATTCTCTTCTTTCTTCAGTCATCGCGTTCTATTATCTTCCCGTTTGCCTCTCATGTCTCTTCTTGTACCATAAAAGTCAACCGAACGATTCATGACCGACTTTCTAAAGAATCTCTAATGGGAATCATGTAAAATCAATTTTCTTTTTTTATTTTCTCTAACTTGTTCACTATATTTCTAGGAATAAAAATATTATTTATGCTGCGTCAAATATTAAAAGGGTTTATGAAAAATCCATATCTTTTGATTTAATCTCAGAAAAATATATTCTTTCAGTTTTTCTTCTCTGGGAAACGAAAAATATTTACAACGAGGTTTGCACATTGACGAAAATTATTTGATTTAATTTAAACTTTAATAATTACCAAGCAAAAATACAAACAAGGTGATTATTTTTTTGATGGTAGAATTTTTCATAAAAGTAAATCTCGAAATATTTTTCAATTTTGTGATTTATTTCGTTAAACCGTTTTTATAATTAACAGAACATAAACAAACTGTACTCATTTTTTATCGCAATACGAAAAACAGGACCATTTACCATTTACGTTTTATTTCATAAGATAATCTGTATTAAGTATAACGCACAAGTGATAGCATAAATTAATGTTGGGATAAATACCATTTGGTACTGACTCGTCATTTTTTATTGTTGTTATTATTGTTACAGGACCTACAGTCGGAAATCGAAACGCATCGGGACGTATATGCATCGTTAAATGGCACCGGGCGCAAGCTGTTGAGCTCTTTAGCGAGTCAGGATGACGCGGTTATGCTACAACGTCGATTGGATGAGATGAATCAAAGATGGCATCATCTTAAAGCGAAGAGTATGGCAATAAGGTGAGTAATAATTCATTCTTATTCATAATTTTTTATTTAATACACAATATGAGTAATAATTCATTCATTTGTATCAAATATAATACGTTCACACAAATTTTATCAATGGTAAATTAAAAAGAAAAATAAATTAGGCTATCGGTGGTGCATCAGGAAAAAGATTTCGACATGTTTGTAATTCTAATTAAAATGTAAATTACAATGATCGTAATGTAAAATTTAAGACGATGCAAATATGATTGAACTTTTTACATATATTTCGTTTACAATTCAACATATAATAGGATTTTATATTTAACTTGAAAAATTCAAGATCAACGTTTAAAATAGGTAGGATTCGTAGAAATGAAATAAATTGTATTATTTATCTATTTCAACATACATACATAGGTAATAATTTTGGATATTCAACTCGGCGAAAGACTAATTCAATTGTACGAATATTCATGCTTCGGTTTTTTTAAGCAACCTTGATTCCTGGCTACCATAAATATTGGATTTTCCTCGTCGGCAAGCCGTAATCAAAATAACGGGAAAAAATATACATATACTTCCCCTTCCCTTCCCTTCCCTAAATTCTAACGGTAGGATACACACGCGGATATAAAAGTAGGTCAACGTTCCCAGAGTGTGTGTTGTGTCCTCGGTACTTTGCATTCTCTACTCGTGATTTGTGCCTAAAAACGTCGGATGACATTAAATTCAACGAGTAGTAGTAGTAGTGTGTCCCGGTAAAAAACAAAAAGTGAAAGAAAAGAGAAAAAAAATATGAAAGAGCCAAGGTAAATCGACCAAAGGATGGGACGACACTTTTTTTTTCTACGCGTGAAAATAAAAATAAAAAAGAAAACAATAGGATTTCGTAATTTTTCCCAAATCTTTCACCAAAACTCTTAGTATTACGTGAAAAGTATTTTAATAAATATAGGAACAAAAAAAACCCACTTCATTTATAAATTATTTTTTGTTTATTAAAATTTATTTATATCGGTCAAATAAATAATAAAAACAAAATGATATCCATAATATCACTTAGTATAGTAATATATATTATTTATATAGTATATATAGTAATATAATAATAAATTAATTAGTCCAAATTCTCTCTGTTAGAGAAAATTCGTACGTTTCCAGTACCAATGGTGGTTTTGTATTCGAAATCAGAAAAAGAAAATGATCGAGAGGAAATAAGAGAAAGAAAATTCACAGTAGTATTTCTATATACATGTGTATAAATATATATATATATATATATATATATATATACATAAATTTATATAGATATCGGTTACTAAACCTAAAAACTTGTATGGTTCTTTACCTTTAAACTTCTTTCTCTTTTCAAACGTTCATTCTATCTATCTCTATCTTTCTTTCTCTTTGTATATACACACACACATATATATATAACCAAAGATTGGTCTGCAATCAGGCCACAAATACTGGTTTGAAAACAGCGATCCTGATAATTCAGCTGCCGATCCTTTTTGGCACGAATTGCGAAGAGAAATAGAGATAGGAAAACATTGGTTAGAGGGTTGAAGGGGAGGGGGGATATGGAAGGGATATATAACCGATCCGATACAGATTCGTATGTTATCCACCAGCCAAAAGTTCATGCCAAACTAAACCATCTACTACCATTATTCCATTCCTTTCTCATTAGGAACTTTAAGAGAAAAAGAAATATAAAATCAAATGTTTGCTATATTATTTGTATTTTTTAATACTAAATTTATTCAATTTTGGTATTATCTTTTCTTTTTTTTAAATAATCTTATTTTTTATTTTTAATCGAATATAAATAAAATTTATTTAGTTACATAGATTTAATTGTAATATTTTATTATATATAATTTGTTGAGTAACAACACTAGTTATTAGTGAGATTGGATTAAAAAAATTAAATTTTAATATTAAATATTTTATTTATAATTTTATATATTTATATTATTAATTTTAAATATTTATATAAATTTATTTTATTTTTTTTATATTAAATATTATTTTATTATATTAAATATTATTTAATATTACTTAAAAATTGTAATTTTAATATCGTAATAATTTCTTTTTTTTCAATTGAATTTCCTTTTATTTAGTAAAAAAAAAGAAGAACAATTTGAACCCACCCACTTATTTATAATTTATTTAATAATATACCTAAATATATATTGTATTTATAAATCAGCACAAAGATTCCTGTCAATCCGAATATAATAGCTACCGGAATCTATATAAACTCACCTATCAAAGTGAAGATACTTGTGGAAGTTTAAATTAATAGGGATGCTTCGGGGGTAGGAGAGTAAAAGAGGGAGAAGAGAGGAAGAGAAGAAGAGGATAATGGGAGGGAGGGAAAGGATATTCCGATCTTCAAACACGCATCATTAATCTCCGTCGCGATACTGGTAGGATCATCTTGTAACTGTTCATAAGATCGTAATCAATCAACGTGGTCGGTTGGTATGAGTATAGTTAATGAATGAAGTGAAGGTTAAGAAAGAAACACAAGGGGAAATTCACGTTCAAACTTTTCCGATCTTTATCGGATTTTTTTTCACATTCTACGTCATACTTTTCCATCATACTTGGATTTGACAGGGAGCAGAGAGTGGGGAGGGTTCGAAGGGATGAAGTAGAAAGTGACGATGGTGGTTTAGGGATTAGAATGAAGCTCGTAGGATTTAAAGGGGTGATTTGACACAGGTTTTGAGGCATGAATAAAACGTGAAAGCAACATGAATGAAACGTGAATGAATGTATTGCAGAAGGAAGGGGATAGTAGGGCAGGGTTAATACTCTTTTATAATAATGAAAAAAGGGGATGATATTAGGAACTAAACAATTTTTAGTAAACGAGTTATATTGTCAAATTCTGGCATAGTAAGGTATCTCTCTTTTTTTCTTTTTGAAGTGAAAACTTCTTTAGAATGGGAGTGATCTGAAAAGTAGATAAACGGAAACGGAGCTATGTAACGAAGCTATGAAACGGCTCCCATACTAAATAATGAGAGAAAAAGAGACAAACATAGGATTTAGACTGCGAGGGAATAAGACGGAATATAGCTATACAGTTTTTCCTATTCTCGGTCTCCTCTTTATGTTATGCTTCGTAGTTATCGCTCCTGGTTGTATATGTGTGTGTTTCAGTGCGACTACACACTACAAAGCGTAAACACACATATTCTTTCGATACTCGAAATGTTTGTAGGTAGGAGCAATAGAAGGATAAAAGAATAAACAGAGATAAGCACGTAGATATGCGGCAAAAGTATAAGGTCCAAACGAACCGACGGTCGACATAAACAAGGAAGGTGCGTGGTATATTTTATTTTTACCAAACGTGTCATTTCTTTTCTATTTAAATATGTTTCTATTTTATTGAAAAATTAATATTAAATTATTTATTTCGTAAATATTATTATTATAAATGATTATGAAATATATAGAATAAAATAGACGTATTGTCTGCAAAATTTTACAAAAAAAAAAAAATTGATTATAGGATACATGAAAAAAAAAGAATTAGACAACATTGCAGAATACTTTTTTTATAAATATCTAAAGACATGTTTTTTAACTATAATGTTTGCGTATGTAAAAAAATTTATACTA
>NW_015148996.1:1079272-1093420 GCF_001465965.1 Polistes dominula | reverse complement strand
CCTCACTACTTTTCGGAAAAAACCTCACTACTTTTCGGAAAAAACCTTACTATAGTGGTGTTTACTACACTAACAGAGGTGTTTAGTTTCATTCACTTTTTAATTACCTGAAGCAACTCGTCTTATTTCTTTGAATTGAGAACTTGCTTGCTGTGTATTATGTTATCTATTTATATATGTTTTCAATAAAACGTATAATAATTTTTGAATGTGATAACAATAATATAATAATAATATTATAACAAATAAACCCAACAATTATCTTACTCCTGATATTCTGCAGTCGGCTCGTTCTTTCGAAACTTAGTTTTTCGAAGGTTTCACTTCTAACACGTGTGATCTGCCCACATGATATTATTTTTAGTTTTTTTTTTTCTAACTATAAAGCGTTGTAGGGGTAGGAGGATAGACGTCTGAAGTATTCTGCTTGGGTGTTAAAAGCAAGAATATTTTTCCCTACTATTTATTCGAATGACATTCATTTTTTTGCTTTTTGTTTTTTTTTATCGTTTCGCTACGTTTCTCATGCATATTCGATAGATTCTTCACGATTTATTATTTTTTTTGTTTTTGAATTTTTATATTTATATTTTATATTTTTGGGTTCATCTTTTCCCCTAGCTTTCCCATCTAAACCACGTTGCATTATTCAATCGCATGCATATAATAAAAGCTCCATCAAATAGTGGACAAAACATACGCAATTACGAACGAGTTCTCCTACCTCTCTTCCCGTACACCCCCAATTCCCCGACTTGCACATACGCATATAGGTACGCACACACACATAGGTAGAATTTAAAATATAAAAGAGAAAATTACGTGCTAGTATAAATCGCCACTTAACCTCGTTCGTGTATATTCGTACCACTGTTACCACCCAACCTATTCCATCACCACCACTACCACCACCATCCTTCCCCTTTCTGACTATGTTTATTTATCGAACAACAAATATCAAATCCCGTTTACTAGATTTTTTTATTGCTTTTTTTTATAGCACCACGTAAATAACAAATCAAAATTAAGACGAATTTAATTCTAGGATTTTCGTACCTTTATCAACAAAATTATAAATAAAAAAAAAATTATTTGTCGGGATAAGAAAATTATTTTTAATATTGAAAAATAAACGAAAATCTTCTAAAAGGGGTAATGAAAAAGAAAAGGGTGCTTTGATACATTAATAAAAATTTTTGATTAGGATGAAAAATTACTAATTTGATACATTAATAAAAATTTTGATTAGGATGACAAATGACTAATTAGAGAAACACCTGTGGTTTTATTCATGAGTTTGATATAGTAGAGAATGTGAAATACCTTGCCACAATCGCAGATTTAGTATAGTTCTCATAGTATATCCATCTAACACTAAGAATGAGGCTTAAGGAAGAATATAGGATACACGTTTGCAGATTATACCACGTACAGAAAGAGTAAGTTAGAGACTAAGTACTTAGTAAGGTATGATATGTGTTATTTAGATGTCTTAATGCAAGTTATACATTCGTATCTAGACGCGTTATATGTTATGTATTATATGTGGACGTGTGTGTGTGATTATGACTATATAGATACGTACATTACTTTGCGGTTCTCGAGACTCCGAATGCTTGCAAACAGCCCAGCCAAAGGCGTATTCGCGGTTGCGAGGGCAAAGCAATGCCTGTCAACTGTGAACCAGGAATCGGGAGGAATAATTAAAGGTGTCTCGGAGTCTGGGGGAGAGGAGAGAGTGCTGCGACGCGTACCGGCCGCCATTACTTCTCCCGACTGCGGGAATATTAGCGCAGTAGTGCGTTCACGCGTGCGGACCACCACTCTACCTCATCTCACCTCGCCTCACCTCACCTCAACTTACCACAACTCTCAACTCTCCTCATTCTACATAGCTCAGTCAAATCCTTCGCCACATTTCTTCACACATTAAAATCACCTTCCTTTATTTTTCCACATTTTTTGTTCTTCTTTCTCATTTTCATTTCCAAAAGTTTTTTTCTGCGGAAACTATATCCGAAATTTGATCCCCAATTCACATAAAGTTTCTAAGTAGATTAATTTCTTTTCTTTTGTCTTTCTTCGTTGAACAAAAATAATTACAACGCCGTGTTTGATCAGTAATTGGATTTAAATTAAACTCAATTTGAAAATAAATTTTGCAGAGTATTTGCAACTTGTTGAAATCGTTGATAAACATTACGAATAATTTACTAAGTAAACGAATTAATTATTTACTCAAAATTTCAAAGAAATATTCGATATAAATCGAAATGTTCTATTATTACATTTTCCTGTAGATCGAAATATCAAAATGGAAGGAGGGAGAAGGTAGAAAAGAAGAAAATCTGATGGTATACGGATCGAATACCAGACGAGATAGGGAAGAGTAGTTTAGTTTCTGGTTCCTGTTAGTAATAGAAGGAGGAAGAGGAAGAGGAGGAGGAGGAGGAGGATATAGTGATGGTAGTGGTGTAGCGAGCCTCTCGAAACTTTCCATGAATCCCCAAGCCGATCGTAACTCATTACGACTGTGTCCAGCAGTTAGGTTGTTGTTGCATCTATTCTAAGGCTATATCGTTTCCTAGGGTAACAGTAATACAAGCTTAAAGTATGATAAGGTGCAGCTTAGCGTTAATCTCTGGAAAGAGCTTTTGCAACAGAGAAATGAACCTTCGGTAGGAGGAAGAGAGAGGAAAGAGCGTCAATAGGTCGAGCCCTATTCCTATATGTTCCCTACCATGTTCTGAATCTACTAAATGCTCGCGTTTATCCATTCTGTCTATCCCTCTCTCTCTCTCTCTCTCTCTCTCTCTCTCGCTCTCTCTCTCTCTCACACTCACACTAGCTAACTCTCCTTTTACCTCTCTCAAACTCCATATATTCGAAGCTCGTTACGCATCCTTCGTGCCAGATGCGTCCCATCGTTTATTTAATCCTTACACACATCCTAAAACAACCAACTATGGGATAGAGTAATAAAAATAGATTACACCTGACTCCATGAGAAACTATTGTCTATGGTCTATCAATACTTTGTATTATGTTATAGTATTATTATTTTAAATATACAATATACAGAGGGTGATCTGTAACTGGTGGTACAAGCGAAAAGGTGGTGATTCTACATGAAAAGAGGCTTTGTTTTCGAGAAAATCGACTTTGAATTTTCACAAATTACGCGTGCACTTGATCATGTCTCGTTATAACGGACCTACAAACTTTTTAGAAATACCCTACGACTTTTCAGAAAAATCCTACGAACTTTTCGTAAATACCCTATGAACTTTTCGGAAATACCCTACGTACTTTTCTGAATTAACCTATATACATATATATTAATACATACATAAATATATATTAAATATATATTTATAATATATTATAAATTGTATATATTAATAAATGCACGCGTTAATTGATAAGAAAATATAATTCGTATAATGGGAAACGTGATAGTGTGTTAAAACAATATATATTATTCATCTGAAAATATAATCAACGAAATTAATGGTTGTGTTAGGATTTAATCGTTTCGATTCTTTCAATTATTTCTTCTTTTTTATATAAATTAAGAAATATTACAATGCAAAAATAAATTGACTGTAGTATGCTCGTGAAAAGGAAAATGAAATTTCCAAGTGAAATTTTGTTATTTGATCATTTTAGATTGTGAAAGGTCAAAATAGGAGAATCGTGATCATGAATTTACTTTTATCTAAGCACTTATCATCATCCCTTTCGAACGAGGATCGTCGTCATAAACGCAAAATCGTTTATGACTTTAGGAAAGAATCCTGGACATTAACTTTCTTACTGCACCCATAAGGGCCAAAAGAACGAATGGATTTTCCTTTTACGAGCTCGTTATTTATTTTCTTTTCTTTTCTTTTCTTTCTTAACGATCCTTAAAATTCGATAGAATAGCACAGCAGGCTAGTTAGCTGATAAGAAAAAGATAGGCGAAAAGTAGAACATAATCGTGTTAGCTCGAACAATCGGATAGAGAATGAAACCCTAACACAAATAATCAAGTTTTTTTTTCTTTTATTCTGCTACTCGCTATCTCTTTTACTTTAGACAGAAAAAAAAGAAAAACTTTTTACATGAAAAATAAGAATGTATGAGCAAGATTGCGTTACATTTAACGCGAAACTATAACGATAGTAGAAATCTTGTTGGAAAACCAGATCGTGGTAACAAAAAAAATATGTAAAAGAGTTACGAGAGTCGTATCCTGGGGTAACGCAAAATGATAACAGTCCAGGTGGTATCGTAAATTCAAATAGCGATCGTTATCGTTGCCACGTTTACGTTCAAACTAAGTTTCTCTATGTAGACATTCTGATTGAAAAAAAAAACAAACCAAAAAAATATCACCTATTCTGTAATATTGTATTATCCAAAAAATATAGTTTTTCACCTAAAATTTTTGTACTCGTTAAAATTGTAGTGTTTTTCTGAAAGAAAGACCTATATTAAATTTTTATCGAAATTTGTTCTTCTTGTTTTTTTCTATTTTTTTTTTTGGTTGGAACAAACTCTTACGTGTGAATTCCTAGAGAGTATTGTTGGTAGCATACTGCATACCTAACAAAGATGGGAGAAAAAAGTTACGACAAGTGAAAGCATTTTTAATGCAACATAGGTCCTTTTTCCATCCCACGAAGCTATAAAACTATGAAAGCCCATGGTACACCCATGGTATATCGTAAAATTTATCACATAGAACTTTCTTACAGCAAAAAATAACTTTCGGATCAAAATTTAACATAAACCTACCCTTAGATCAATTATCAATATTTAACGTTTAATTAACTTTTTATCACAATTTTATTCAACCAATAAAATAATAAGATTAAAAATCTTTTGAAAAAATAGTTTAATTTTCATATGAGAAAATATTGAGATGAAACGAACGCATCTGCGAGATCACGCGTGAAACTCATCGAGTAAGTTACCGAGATCGTTCGTTCGAGAGAGGAAAAGAAAAAGAGAGAGAGAGAGATAGATAGATAGATAGATAGAGGATAAGAGCCGAGCCCTTTATTGCATCGGAATGACAGGGTGTCCCGTCGATCGAAGCCCGAGTGCCCAACGTGTTTCCCAATATTCGTGCTCTTTGGTCCGTGGGTCGAGGGTAATTTTCGTTCGACACCATGTGCCGCACCTATACCCGCATCCGTACTATCTCACACCCAAACTCACACCAACACCCAACACCCGTATCCGCATCCTCATCCGCATCCGTTACTCTCGCTAGGATCCGATCGCGAAGGAAATCGAAGCTCAATTTCCATGAATCTCGATTCCAGTTTGAAAATTACTTTCAGATAAAAGTTTAAACCTTCCCCGCTCCACCATACGATCGTGAGGTTTAAACAGACAGTTTTCTAATTTCCTGTAGATAAGATTTTGGTTAAGATTTTCGGAGTGGTATGTCGTAACAGCATTGTGTTTTGGACAAAGGTCGAATAATGACAAATCTCAGCTAGGAAACCAAGAAGAGAGATACCAAGAACCAAGTAGAATTCAAAAAGATCCTTTATATCTCGTGGGACACGAATTCTCTCCTAGGAAAGAAGAGTATCACGAAATGAGGTTTTTGCATGAACAAAAGAATAAAGGTGGGGGGCAGGGGGAGGGAAGGAGGATGCTAGACGACGTCGTGAAAAAGGGGACACGTTGCAACAGACGTTTTCTTTGAGATTCTGGACTGGTGGTTACAGGAGGCGAGAAGAAAATGGTATTTGAAGATAAGAATTTTGTGAGCGTTTTGTTTTTTTTTCCTTCATCTTTTACAAATAAAATAAAATATTAATAATTCGAGATTTTGATTTAAGTTTATCGAAACATGTAATATCTTATGATGATAATTATAGGAATAGGGGTATTTATCGCAATTCGATAAAGTGGAGGATTAAGGGAGAGTGAGTGAGAGGGTTGTTCGATTGATAAGTCTCGACCGATATTTGCGTTCTCATTAACCAATGCCACAAGCCGATTCAAGGGTCTTGGTTTCCCTGCAGACCCATAAAGTGGATTGATCACGTGCCTACATTGCATATAATCAATGCTACTGAGATGTATGCGATCCATCAAGAAGTACTATGCGAGGCGAGATGTTAATCCGAACGGTTGCACGCTAATGAGGCTGCGATCGGAGGATTAATTACGAGTAGAACCGCGGACTCTCGATTCTCGTCAGATGCTAGATGATTCCCTGAAACATTCCTTCAAGCATAATCCCAACCGCATCATCTTTACTCAATCTCAGATAATTTTCTCTCTCTGTGTGTTATAACGTTAATGAGAAACTTATGAAAGATTTCTAAGAATCATCTTGATTTGAGAGAAAATTATATTTTAGGAATAAAAAAAAAGGTCTTTTGATCAAAATTATCAAATGTTAAATGTATGAGGTATCAATGTATGAATCTATCAAATGTAAGAATTTAAATGTTGAAATTATGAACAACGAACGTTCCTAAAACCAAAGTTTGCATTTTACTATTTACACAAAGTAGAAATATTCAAACGATATAACAATGTAACTATTGACAAGAGGAGAATTAGTATAGTTTGTATAAAGTAAGATGGCATAAACGGTGAGTTTATCGAATTAGCATCGACCACCACCATGCGGGCTCACTTAAGTTACCTATCTAAAGTACAAGGGGGGGCTTGGCTGTTATTCCCTGGCTGCTTCTCTACCTTAAAGGTAGATCGGTCGTGAGAAAGTGCGAACCAGAGACAAGTAGAAACGTTAGCAAGCTTGCTAAGTCTAGGCTAGTGTATAGCTTAGTTCAGCTAGCTAGCTAGCAATGTTCTACGGTTAGTTGGACTCTTCTCTTCTGTTAATAGTACTCTCGTTGTTTATGGTAGAAGTTTGAACCGGCTTTGCGCGGCTGTTTAGATTGGGATTGTGCCGTTAAATTGTTCCCTCGAGTTGAATTATAACGTTCACCTAGTCCGTTCTCGCCAATTTCATTTTCTCTTACTTTATTACGTTTAAACCGGTGTAACTCGGTACAGAACAGGCAGGCAAGCAGGCAAACAGGCAGGCAGGCACAGTATCGTTACATTTTCTTCCCGTTCTTGTTTCAGAAATTATGATTTAGCTATGATAAATCGACTTACTCCGAATGGATTCGTTCGTTTATTGTAATTCAACTTACTTACGTGCACCAGCGGGGTTGATCACATTTGTTGAAAATAACCTTAAGAGAAATTGCAATAATTCTCTCGACACTTTTAACTTGCAACTAATGATTTATCGTTATTCCCATTTCAACGTTTTCCGAACTCATAGGGGAATCATTTCTCAAAGTATGAGAAACGTTAATGTTTTATTTCCGAACATTTCTACTTATTTCTTCGAATATACAAAACTTTTCCCCCTTATTTTATATTTCTTATTATGATTGATGATATTAAGTGCAATTTATATGTGATAATAATTAGTTTGTCTGTTATTTTTTTATTGTTACAGAAATCGACTGGAAAGTAACACGGAACATTGGAACGCGTTGCTGTTATCCTTACGCGAATTAATCGAATGGGTTATTAGAAAGGACACCGAACTTACAGGATTGGGACCTGTTTGTGGTGACGTTGCTGCATTACAGAAACAACAAGTGAGTTCAAATTCATTTTTTTAACTCACATCAATCAATTACACGTTTCATTATAATTCAATTTTCATATCATATCTCAATTTGAATTTGTAATTAGATAATGTATGAGACAATTTACGCGTAATTCGGGTTAATTTAGTTAGAGGAGTAGAGGGAAGGGGAAGATTGAATAATCCTGCATGATATTAAACAATAAGATCTATTAAGAGAGATGTAGGAGTGAAGGGCACATAGGTAGGTAGGTAGGTAGGTAGGTAGGTAGGTAGGTAGGTAGGTAGGTAGGTAGGTAGGTAGGTAGGTAGGTAGGTANTAGGTAGGTAGGTAGGTAGGTAGGTAGGTAGGTAGGTAGGTAGGTAGGTAGGTAGGTAGGTAGGTAGGTAGGTAGGTAGGTAGGTAGGTAGGAAGGTAGGTACATCATGGGCAGACCCAAATGCTGACGCGTCCCAATGCACTAAGGGCAACGTTCGCCCTAATCCAGATTAGATCGCGCATGTTGCTGCTGCCGTGCGCAGATCGTCGTCCCCCATGTACACGTATGTGCATACCTGTGTCAGAGGAATCCTGTAGCAAATAGAGAACCGAGTGCTAGAGGACGATAAGGTGTGCATTTCGGCTCTAAATCCAGATAATCTATTCCATTGTCTACTACATTTACAACGCGTATCTTTATCTTGACATGTATCGTTCATTACTACACGACCCCATCGCTTCCCCTCATCTCCCACCTGCTCGGTGTTTCATCTAATTGATTTTCATTTTTTTCGATTGCGTGATAAATACGATTTGGTCACGCATTTGCTTTTCTTTTATTTATTATACTTATACAAATTGTAATATTACGTTTAATTGTATGATGTAAAAGATGTACAATTTGATTAGAACTTTGTTCAGGAAAAATTTAATTTAATTTTTGTAAATAGAAGTTAGTGTTTGTTCTTTTACAATTAAAATTAAATATTTTAATTTTTTTACGGTGGATATTTTATTTTTATTTTTGTGTGTTTTACTCTGTTACAATAAAATTTATATATGAAAAAGATAAAATAATAGATATTGGAATTTTATTAAGAATTATTTAATTTAATAATTAATTAATATATACTAATATACTCCACAACTGTACTTAATGATAAAAAAATGATTTATTGGCAATCGCGTGACCAATATTATAAAAATATTAAAAATAGAATAAATTTTTGTATTCGTACAACGTTTAAACATAAACTTAGACATTTTTATTGTTATTTAAAATAGAACAAAATATATTTACATATATAATACGTCAACTAGTGTTTGTCAGATATTTGAACGTAATTTTTTATTTTATTTTTTTTTTTTATATCCAATGTTATTACTCAAAATGCATTTACCCCGTTTACGACATTTGCGACGTTTGCGATTCAAACAACAGCTGTGACCACCTCGTCGTCTTTCTCGTCGTATTACATCTCCAACGTTATTCCGATTCCCAAGAGTTTGCTAGACGAGCAACAACGGGTATTTAAAGCGCTACTGAATTACAAAACGAATAATAAACTATAATACTACTTAGCATCCTGGAATTGTGTGATATAATTGTTTGCTTGGATATTTACCGACCGCTTTACGAAAATACCCATCTGTTATTTCTATTATATCACTTTTATCACACCCCTTTAGTTATAAATTTCGATTGAAAAATCTTTGCATAAAAAAAAAACAAAAAGAAAGAAGATAAAATAAAAAGATAAAACGAAACGTTAACAAATCAATTCGTATCAAATAATATGACGTTTATTTAATCGAAAAATTCGAAAAATGGATGACCGACGTAATTGAATTTCTATACGTAAAAATATAAAATATATATATAAATAAAACATTAATATATCAATTCGTATGAAGTTTAACGTTGATATAATCGTTAAATTTAAAAGCGATAAAAGTCGAGAGAACACATTTACCGACATTTTATTACAAAACATGTATCCGACATACACGCATAACAGGGCTAAAGGTTTCGATAAAAGATACTAGTTTTAGGAGGGTTAGAATAGAATGTAGAAGGTAAAAAAAGGGATTGTACAGGTTCGTAAAGCTTTGCTTCATTCAAGAGAAACCTTCCGTTGATTTGACCTGAGAAACTTGGAAGGAAGGAAGGAAGGAAGGAAGGTAGGAAGGAAAGAAAGTGGGTGCTTTTTCGACGCGTATTTCGTAGGAACTTTCGTGAAAAGGGGGATCTACTTAAGAACGATGGTTGGGGGAATCGTAAGGACCTTCGAATAGCTTTAGGAAAGCGTGAGAGAAAAAGCTTCCTTGTAGGAAAAAAAAAAGGAAAAAGAAAGAAACGGGCGAGGAAAGGGGTTTGGGTTGAGGTGAGGGGAGAAAGAGGGTGGTTAAGAAAGAATGAAACGTCGTGCTTCTTTGCAAAACTCTTAAATCCGCAAAGGACACCGAAGATAATCTCGTTGAACGTAACTCGTGCGAAATATCGTGAGAAGAACTTTTCTACCCTTTTCTTTTTTATTTTTCCTTTTTCTTTCTTTCTTTCTTTCTTGCTTGCTTGCTTGCTTTCTCTTTCCTACATTCTTTTTTCTTTTTTTTTTTTTTTTTTTTTTTTAAACTAATTATAAGAAACAATACAAAGCGACTCGTGTTCGCGCTCTCATTTAAAAAGAAAAATCGAGACATGGTACACGTTTTCGAATTGGCCTATTTGTGCTACCAACCGAGCAATCAAATTTCACTACTCGAAATCATGTCCAACCCTGTCGTAACCATCTTGAATCAACCGACCAACCCTCGAGCATAACATAGCCAATCCATTCAACTTTATATTCGTGTATCGAGAACTCGTAAAAAGGATAACGACACGTGTCCTTTTTATTAACACTTTTCGATTTCATTATTTTATTTGTTCTTTTTTTTTTCTTGCAGGACGACCATCGTGGATTCAGAAGACAACTCGAGGACAAACGACCGGTTGTGGAAAACAATTTGGTCAGCGGCCGACAATATATTGCCAACGAGCCACCCCTATCCGACACTTCTGATTCCGAGGGTAAATTTTATTTCTATTATTATTTTAGAAAATATTGATAAAATTCTACTTTATGCAAAAATTATTAACAAATGCTTATATCAAATTATTTATTCATAATTTTTTTTTAGTAAGAATAAGAACAATTTCTTCGACAAGACTTTAAAGAAACGAAATGAAATGCGAATATGGTCGATTTTTGAAAGTAAAACGAGCTTTCACGTATTTCAAGACTATAATATTGCGTTTTCTGCTCCATGCTTTTACGCTTATGCGATATAAGGCAGCATTTTAACTTATAACGCGTGTTACCAGCCGGAAGCTTCTCGTCGTCTCGTCGTGCGCATACATTTGACGCAACTAGAATTTCAAAGCAAAAAGTCTTGCTGAATTTATCTACTTTCGCGGTAGACAGCTGTGATATTCGCGAATGAAAAATGTCCTCCTCTCGTGTAAGATAAAACTTATGTGAATTCTCTCATACGTATCAGTAGTAGTAGTAGTAGTAGTAAGTATATCTCGTTTGTATTACGAGGGAAGTAGTTTCAAAACTTATTTTTTTTTGACATTTTGGAAGATATTTTATCTTACAGGGTAAAGCTTGCAACTATAACAAACATTATTTTTCATTGAGAAACGTTCGATATGTATTTAATATAACTTCAATGTTTCTTTTTCTAAACGTACATACATTTTTTTTCTATTTATATATTTTTCTTTTGAGATAACCCATAATAATTGAATATCTTTGAAAATTTCATAATTTAAATCTAAAAGTATAAAATTTCGTTGAGATATGAATAGTCAGAAAGGAAAAAGTTTAGAGATAGCTTAAAATATTGAAGTAAATTTAATATCGTTTGAAAATGTATTCATTTAGAAGTTCAAATTTGTTGGTTTAACCTTTAACTAGTGACGTTGAGTCACAGAGAGGAAAGAGGGAAGAGGATTCGGGCTGAAAATATTTAACTTATAACTTCATTTTCAAATAGTTATTCAAAAATAAATATCCCTTTATTAAAAAAAGGAAAAAATAATAAATATACACACGCAAATAAAAATTGTATTTAAAAATTCATTAATCTTCAAAAATTATGATTTGGATATTATAGTCTTCTGAAAAATCTTAATCAACATTTTATATTATAAAAGAAGAAAATATTAAATATTAAAAATAATAATTGAAAATGAAATTATATATAGGTTTGTAACGAGAATGCTTTTAATCAAGTTAGGTATATATCGTAAAGAGAGAGAGAGAGAGAGAGTAAGGGGAGACCAAAAGTTGCAACCTTTACAGTAAAGAAACGTCCCAAAGGAATCTGAAAACTCGATGGTAGGACTTTAGCAATTCCTTGGAGGACAGTAACTGCGCCAAAGTCACTCTATTCTCTCTTTTCTCTTTTCCACTTTCTCCTTTTACTCTCTTTCCTTCTTTTACTTAGGTTTCTCTTTTAATAACTGCCTCAGTGAACGAATGAACGAAGAACGAACTTCCTTGAACTGGTATTATTAATCAACCAAAGAGCATCCTTCAAAACTTTAGTTTTGAATTTTCTCCAAAACTATAGTGAAATGGAAAGATATTTCTTTTAAACTGTTAGATACTTTCGCGAATAAATGATAAATTTAACTGCTATACTTCGAAATTTAATTAATATTTATATATATATATATATATATATATATATATATTGAATTGAGAAATAAAACTTTTTTCGTATTTTAAATAAATAAATTAAATGAGTTTCCTTCTTCTCGTTTTATATACGATCTTGTTTAAAATCATTTTAAATTGTTTTTAATATTTTGAAATATACCGTGATCATTAATGTGACCATTTTATTGTCTTTTAAATAGATTGCAACTATCAATAGAATTACAAGATTTCAAACTAATAAATTGATAAAAATACGAAAACAATTTTCATCCAATCCAATGTGTATCTAATAATTGGAAAGTTTTTAATTCGATTTAAGAAGAACTAAAAAGTAAAAAGTTTAATCGTAATAAAACTCTACTGAGACTTACCACCATGACCATCCCTTCGAGAAATACTATGTTTTTTGATTTTGAATTATTCATAAGAGGAGGTAAGATTAGTCACGATCGTTGCACTTGCAACAACGTGCTTTCAAAGGAAACATCGAGTTAGAGAGAGAGAGAGAAATGATAAGAGAGAGTGAGAGAGAGACTAAGAAGGGGTTAAGGGGGATAGGAAGGAGAAGCCTGAATGTAGGCAACACGAACGTCATCGGTGCATGCTTTTGGTCACACCGTGGGGAATCACGTTTCGTAGAACGTGCACAGCATCAGACAGCCTCAGTCAACTTGTAGCGTCAAGATTAGCAAAGGAATTCTATGATAAAATAGAAGAACACATAGATAAAATCAATAATTATACAAATTTCATAAACATTTATCAAAAATTTTTAAAATACGTTTATCGGTATCGTTATCGTTAAAAACTTGAAAATTACTACGAATACTTAAAAAATTAAACATTCTAATGAGAAACATTTAATTAAAATATTATCACGTTTAATAAAATGAAAAATCTGGAAATGATAGTAGAATTTTATCCTATAGGATGATCATTGCATACTTCTATGTATAGAAAGAAAATGAATAGTCCCACGAAAAACGTTAATCGTATCGCGCAAACACCCCACAGCTGACAATTTTTATTGCCGTTACTGGGCATGTGTTTAGCAGTGATAACGGCTTAGGTAAGTAGCCATCGTTTCTACCTGAGGGCTGTCGATGCTAGAACCCCCTTATATCTGTTCCCCATACGTAATGTTGATTTATGTTTATCGCCTTTCAAGCGATTTAATCGTATAGCAGTTAGTAATAGCAGTAATAGTAGTAGTAGTAGTAGTAGTAGTAGTAGTAGTAGTAGTAGTAGTAGTAGTAGTAATAGGAGTACATTTTAAACGTCAAACAAGCTACACGTGAATATTTTTCGTAAAAAATGATTAACGAAAAATTTGACGTCGATTATGTCATAATTTTGATGAATAGGTGAGCTGTGTTGGTTACTGTTTTTTTGATTTTGTGTGTGTTGCAAAAAGAGCGAGAATTTGTTAGGGGAAAAGAAAGAAGGGAAATTAGAATTTTGATAGTGTTCGTTTCTTTTTCTCGATTCACATAGCCGGAAGAGAATTGGATGGAGATTCGAGAGGTTACAGAAGTGCCGAGGAACAAGCACGAGAATTGACGCGCAGCATCCGTCGAGAAGTGAACAAACTTTCGGAGCAGTGGAACGCCTTGATCGAACGTAGCGATGCGTGGAAGCGGAAACTCGACGACACCGCAAATGTAAGTACTATTTCCCTGTTTTTCATCTTTTATTTTTTTTATTTTTTAAATTGACATCTAATATATATATATCGTCAGAAAATATTTTTCGTGAAATATCTACCTGAAGTATTTCTTTTTATCGAAATATTATTATTGTATTACTTTTTTTTTTTTTTTTTTTTTTTTTTT
>NW_015148996.1:999146-1066082 GCF_001465965.1 Polistes dominula | reverse complement strand
TCTCTCTTTCTTTTTCTCTCTCTACATATCTTTCTTACACTTCCATACACTTATATGGTCATCTTCGTGCACTTACATACACACAAGGTATCCAAGTGTGTATCGTGAAAACGTCATTTTTCGTGTATACACGTCCCATACTTTTTTAGTCTTGCATACACTTATATAGATACACTTATACTTACACACTTACAATATTGTAATGTTAAAACGTCTTTTTTCACGGTTACACCCATTACTCTTTCTTACACTCCTTTCATAAACTTATATGGATAAACGAGTATTACATACAGATACAAGTTGTGTAGTGTTAAAATGACTTTTTTATTTCATCTATACACACATGCTTAACTATTTCCTTATCTTTTTTTTTAATACTCGAAGATACTAATATATTATCATATACATAAATACGTAGCCACCTCTTACTAAATTCCAAGGAAGGAAAGACAAAGGGATAAGATTGTAACGTGCTAAGCCAGCCACGACTCGTCGTCACGATTCTCTTTATCTTTGTCTTGAATGAAAAGAGATATTCTGACATAGGCATACACACATACACACACATACGCATACATAAAGGTACACGCGTGCCAACCAACCCACTCATATACCCACCATCGGAATCTTAATTACGTTACGATCCGTTCGTAACACTCGAATTCTCTTCTTGGCTTTGCTTCTTTGCTTTAATCGGTTAATCTATCCATCGATCTAACGTTTTATTCCATTCTATCGATCTATTGAGCTAACGATAGATCGATAGACAGATAGATAGATCAATCGATAAATCGAACGAATTCGTAAAGAGCAACTACTACCACCGTCATCATCCCCATCCACATACTTGGAACATTTATTTCCATTTCACCTCGGTCACGAGGAAACGTAATCAATTTCGGTGAGAGAACGCTTGAGGCAAGCTCTTTTCTTCGAACCCTCCGAGAAAGCGGATATTGTCGGATTAATTTGATTGAACGGTGCATAAGAATCGGGTCATCGAATCCTCTCTTGGTTTAGTTACCATTTCTACGAAGCCCGTACGAACTTTTAATAATCTCTCTCTCTTACTTTTTCATTTTTACTCCTTTCTCTCTTTTCTTGCTTACTTGCTTGTTCACTCTGTTAGGTTTTTCTTGGAATCGACACTTTTTTAAATTGCATTAGTCAAAGAGTATTCTTAATCAATTAATTGATTCGACAATTAATAATGTCGCTATGTCTATAAATATAATAAATGATAGATTAATTTATATATTTCATAATGTCAATGTCATATAATAATTCAAATTTGAATCCAATTTTAATATTTAAATCCAAGAAATAAATATGTTAATTATTTCTATTTAACAAAACGTATCTTACAATTGGATTTGAATGAAAATTTATTATCCTATTATTTAAATTTACCAAGCACCGTTGTAAATTCTAAAAATGGTTAACGTTTAAACGTCTAATAGACAAATTAAATGGTTAGATGAAAAGGAGGTCTACGTATTTCTCGTATTCATATCCTTTGGTATGATATCGCGTTCCCGATATAGCTTATTCCTCCATAGTTTATTCTTTCCAGATCTAATTGCCCGTTAACCCCGGTTGGTCACTCTTCACTTCCGTGGACTACCGAGCGTCGTTTAAAATGATTGGATTAAGTCTGACGCGGTTAAAGTGCATCATTTCGAGTTCGTTCATGATCATAAATGGCTACTCTGCTAATCTCGCTAGCAACTTGTTCGACTAACACGATTGCCAGTTCTTTTTGTCTTTTTTACCCCTTCTCTTATCTCCTTGTCTTTCATACAATTGGATCAATTTTATAACGAGATCGTTGGTATATCATCTTTTCTTTTAATTTCTTCACGATGAAGAAATTTCATTCTTCGATAGGAAAACTTTTGTCACGGTTAAAGAAGTAATCCTAATAATAATAATACCTAATCAAATATTGTATACATCTGATTCAAATAAAAGAGGGACAAATAAAAAATAAATAATATGCAAAAATTATACCCATTTGTTTAACTATATTTTTTTTTGTAATAATATTAATCCCTTCTAAATTGGTGTCTTTTAAATCAAAGTAGTTGATTCGTACCACCAAATCTTCAACACTATTACTACTGTATTCTTAATAATATTTTATATTTCAAAATTGCTTTTGTATTTAAATATAATTCATCATTAATAAATATATACAAATAATGCACTTATAAAAAGATAGATAATAAAAACTACTCAATTTGTATCTTTCATTGATAACTTGATAACAAAATTTCCATATACCGCCAGATAAAGTAAAATGTTGCAACCACTTTCTCGACACAACTGTTTCCCCCAATCTCTCTCTATACTTTTCTTTTTTTTAAACAAAAATAAAGTGTTACGTAAAGAGCATCCTTTGTACACAACTTTTGTACCTTATTTCGTGAATCGCTAAAACTTGAAGTTTATCGTGATGCAAGGTGCAACGACTCGTATCCTGGGCTGCTTCTCACTGAACACAGGTCGTTTTATCGTCGCACGTGAGTGCACACGTGTCGTACGAGTGCATATACACATATGCTTCTAACATATTCTTATATATATGTACTTATCTACCTATCTACGTATATATACTTACTTACTTACTTTCGTACGCGGCACATCGAATCGAAGATATGCGATTTTACGACTCGACGACACGACTCGACGATTTTCAACAACCTCTCTCTCTTTCTCTCTCTCTCTCTCTCTCTCTCTCTCTCTCATATGGAGAGTCCTTTTCTTATTCTCTCTCTCTCTTTTTTTGTGTTGCTCTTTTCTTCTATTCTCTTCCTCTCTTTTCCTCTCTTTACAATTCACACCACTCTTATTCTTTCCTTTTATGATTATCAATGAAAGTGTGAATATATATATATCTGAATAAATGATAAGGCTAGTGAAATTTTATTAGTATTTTTAATTAAATTCTTTTTTTATTTTTTGGTTATTTTTTTCCTCTTCTTTTTCAACGTGTAGAAAAATTTGTCATCGATCAACCACGAGAACTCCTCTTATTAGCATCTATCGAGCTTCCCTCGTGTAACAAACCGTGCATGCAAAACACGAGAGGCTTCCTTTAAACCGTTTAGACACTATATAGAAAAAAAAAAAGAAAGAAAGAAAATACACTCACTGTTTTTTCTTTATTTATTTTCTTTTTCTTCCTCCTTAAATAATCTCAAAATATATATATACAAAAGTGTATAGAAAAATTTTAATCTACGAAAAAGAAGAAATTGAGTATACAGAAAGAAAGAAGTAAAAAGAAAAAAGTATATTTTCCATTTATTTAAAAACATCACCGTAGTATAAAAAAGAGTTTGAAATATTTTGGGATGTTATAAAGTCGAGTAGAGAAGTAGAAAAAGAAGAAGAAGAAAACGAGCTTTTTAAGATCGGAACACAGTTTACGAACGTACGAACGAACGAACGAACGAACGAACGAATGAACGAACGAACCAACATACAAACGTCGAGAACTAAAGAGAGATCAAATCTCTTTTCACTTTTCTCGTCGAGCAGTGAAAACCAGTTTCGCGTGGTTACCGCTATATCAGCGTATAGATTACGCTTTATTATTTCCTACAACGATCGGACCATGCTGTGTATTATCCCCGAATGCAAGCTGTTCTTTCTCTCTCTTTCTTCTTAACACACGAATTGAAATTTTCAGACTTTAAAAAAAGAAAACCATATATACGTGAACAGAGTTAACCCTTTCGGATACGATTAATTCTTTTCGTTTCATTTCTTCTTTTTTTTTTTTATTTTTTTTTTAATTTTATTTGGAAACTTGTTTTAAAAGAAACACAAGCTTACAACACGACGAATACACACCACTATCGAACGAGTTACGTTTATTTATTTATTACCACCATTGCATTTATTTTTTAATCTTTCCTATCACATCCAAGCTTGAAAACTTTTCTATTTAACACAGAAATTGAAATTTAAAAAGAAAAAAAAATAATTATATATATATTAATTAATTAATTTATAAAATAATAATTATATATTAAAGTTTTTATTTTTAATATTATATATTATAAATTGTTATTTTAATTATTTATTTTTTAATCTTTCCTATCACATCCAAGTTAAAAAACTTTTCTTTTTTTGTTCCACAATTTTTTTCCATTTTTTTCTTTTTTTTTCGCGTGTAGATGTAATTTAATTTATATTTTTCCTTTTTTCAAATTCTCTTTTGTAAAACATATTTTCTTCCTATCTCTCTCTCTCTCTCTCTTTCTCTTTCTCTATGTGTTCGGCTATTAAAAAGCAACGAAATCCGAACAAAGCTTTTCGACGACACCCGCATCGTATTCTCTTTCACGGTTAAACGATCCTCCTACACCCGTTTTTATCCTCTGTTCTAAAACTAACGATTATTTCACGAGCCACTCTCTCTCTCTCTCTCTCTCACACACACACTCTCTCTTACTCTCTTTCGTTTTATATTTAGCTTTGAGTATATCGCGTACATCTTTTAATTACATTTTCTTAACACGACACTTTCAAATTTCACAATCTCACGGTACGTTCATTAACAAACTTAGTACGTGCGTATTTTTCTATTGATTTGTAATCTTTAAAAAGTAAACCAATATATATAAATAACAAATTTAATATTCGTATACGTGTGTGAGTGTATGCATGTTTACCTACAAATAGCTGAAGAGAAAAAAATATGAGTGGATGAAAATAAAACGTCGTTTAGAATCACGATACATCTCTTTTCACGGTCACCTTGTATAAAGTCATTCTCTCTCTCTCTCTCTCTCTCTCTCTCTTTTTTTTGTCTGTCCACCCTTTCCTTCCCCTCCCCTTAACTTCCCCTTCCCATACCACAAAGAAGAGACTCATGGTAGAGCTTATCTAGCGTGTAGGTTGACACCACGTTAGCGAACCGACACACGGGGCAAGAAAAAAGAAAGAAATAAAAACAGTTAAAGAGTGAGAGAGAAAGAGAATGAGAATGAGAGAGAAAGAGAGAGGGTAAAAGAGAAGGACAGCTTTGGTTACGTTGTATATACACATACTGTACGTGTTCTTTCGTTACTTCGCTTCAGTTCATTCGCGTTTGCCAACGTGCGTGCACACACGAGGATAACGCGTTACTTGACAACACATATAAATACGAATTTGGAATTTTTATTACGTGAGGAAGGGAGGTGGGAGAAAGGGAAAAGGGTTATCCTTCGTATTGCAATTCGAAAAGTTATTGGAAAAATAATAACAATAGTATTCATCGTTAACATAGTTGGTTTTTACCTATCATCGTCACGAAAAGTAAGAGCAGTGTAGGAAAATAAAATAAGAAAAATAGAAAAAAATAAAACGGAGAATTAAATAGTTTTTTTTTTTTTTTAATAATATATTTTATTTAATATATTTTTATTTAATATATTTTTTTTAATAATTATGTAATAATAATTTTGAAACACGAGCTATTACTTTTGATGACGAAATTCGATGGGTGTTTTTTTTTTTTTTTTGTTGAAAACGATTGGAATTGAAGCAAAAAGCAATGGTGTAGATTAGGTAAATTAAATATATTTTTTTTTTAAAGAACAATGAGGACACATACGTGGAACCGATATTCTTCCATGATTTATTTAAAGTGTGAACAAACTGTGATAATTATTATGCAATCGAGATACAGTGGATCGTGATTCGATGTTCTTGATAAAAATATATTTAGTGATATTAGAATTAAGGGGATGAAGATTGAAGAAGTGTCACTGTGATTTAAATATTTGAAAAATAATGGAACTGATGAAGAATAGTATGACCGAGGTTTTACCTCGTAGAAGAACAGAGATAAGGGATTACAAGATAGAAGAAGATGAAGAGGACGAAGATGAAGATGAAGAGGAAGATGAAGAAGAAGAAGAAGAAGAGGAAGAAGAGGAAGAAGAAGATAATGATAAAAAGGATCAAGAAGACGAAGACCGAACCTCTTTAAAAATCGATCTCTCGATGGCTGAACAATTTTACTACGAAGTTATTTCATCCTTCGAACAGGAAGAGGTATTCTTTTTTTTTTTTATAAACGACATTTTATAACTTTCCTTTTACAAATATTTTCCAATAATTATTATTAAAATGTAGATAAAAATTTTTTTCATATTTTTTATTATCAACGAATTATCGATGCTGAACAAATTTAAAAAGGAACAAAAATTTGAATATAACTTATCGATAAAATACATAACTGCATAGAAATATTTCAAAACGTATTGGACAAAATTGAAAATAATTGTAAAACGTCGCTATAGAAAATATTCTATTCAAGATGAAATACTTTTGGGTAGAACTAAAAGTACGAAATATTTGATTATCAACAATTAAACCGTTAATAATCCGATTAAACTAATTAAACTTGAGTAATTTGTCCCCCCGATACGTTTAAACCACTTATATAAAATTTCACAAACGAGTTTGAATATAAAGTTAGCAAACGAATATTTAAATAAAAATGATCAAATAGTCTCTTGACGCAAATAAGAAATTTCAATTGAATTAGGGTAAGTAATTATATAGCACTCTCCTAATAGACGAGAAGCGATTATTCAAAGAGGAAGGAGGAGAGGGAAAGGGTTTCGTTCGAGCTGTCGTCCTTTCCCAGTAATCTACGAAATTGATTGCCAGCATTATGAATAATGTTAGAGGAGGTTGGCTGGACCGGATGCGTCCCTTTTATCTCGAATAGGGACCGGAGCCGTCTCTCCTCGGTCCCGACCCTTTCCCTTCTCCCTAACTTCTCGATCTTTCGATGATCTGAGTGTGTGTTATGTTCACACATGTGTGTATGCACAACCCAACGAGATGACCAGTTCCTAGATTTCAAGGTGAACTAGTTGACCGATAAAATGATGTTAGTTAATAGGAACCCTTTTTATTTATTTTTTTTTGTTTAATTTAACTATAGTATTCATTCTTAAAAAGGTACACTCCTATCTGAAATTGTCACCTATTCCGTCAGACAATAAATACTGTAGAGTTCTTATCTGATAATCGAGTTCATCGTTCTACTAACTTTCAATGATTTCTTAACATTTTACAATTGCATTGAAATCGATTAAAAGTGACGACGTGCAAATATTTTTATATTATATTGAAATATATCTTCTTGATAAAATAATTTCCATCGGTTTCCATATTATTTAACTTCGTTGGTATGAATGAAATTGCACGGATAATATTTCTCATATTTTAATAGCAAAATAATTCCAAAACTTCGTGACATTGTTTTCTTTTAAATGAATAATTGTTAAACCTTCTCAACAATTTCTTAACGTAGCAAAAAATGCATGAAATTTGAGATCGCTTAAAATATTACGATGAGCAAAGTATATATACAGAAATATGTTGCAATACTTTGTATCATCGAAATATTTTATTACATCGGTTTTAAAAAAATTTTTTATAATAAAACTATATATTTTTTTTTAATTATAATATACTTTTTAAACGATGGATAAAAGAATTAGGAATTTTGTGAGGAACTTTAACGCACATGTTTAATATGAAAAATTCGAGGAATCTCTCTCTCTCTCTCTCTCTCTCCCTTTCTCTCTCTTTTTTCTCCCCACTCTTTTGAATGTCGCGTGAAATTTGCTGGCACGATTTCCTTCGCGAGATTCTGGACTGATTTTATATTTTATGAGGGTACGTCGCACCTGCTGCAACATTGGACCATCCTCCAGAACAGAACCACCACCACCAGCAACAACAGCAGTAGTAGTAGTAGTAGTAGTATAAGTACGATTTAATTATTCCACAATTTCGTTATCGTTATTTGCATAATAGTTTTTAATTAGCGTAATACGCGTGGTACTAGAAAACGCTTCTTTCCTATTGATTATTTCACACTTTCTCAATGTTACCATATCACATTTAAATAATCTTTAAAACTTATAAGTTAATAATATTTATATGTTATAATAATTATTATTATTATTCGAGATATTAACAGATTTCGTGAAACCAACAACGTAGTCCTACGTTGTTTCAAAAATGATTTTTTAAATTAACTGGCGATCTACTTTCCAAATAAATTTCATCGTCAGTGTAACTAACTGTTAATTTGTTTTTTAAATATCGATTAATATTATATTTTTATTTTTTATTTTTTATAATTGATATATGACTTTTTGAACGTATGCAAGTATCGTCAGGATAAATATTTTCAGAGTTATGCGAATTTTAAACCATCGGTAGAAAAAAAATACGAAATAACTTTTTACTCGTGTCAATATTAATTGAAATAAAATCGAATAAAATGATATTTATATTTTACATGTAGATATATGATAGAAAAAGAGAGAGAAAGAGAGATAGTGAGTTTATTTGCGATTTGGTGATTCGGCTTTTGATGTGAAATCGGCTTTATTTCAGACGCGTTAATTGTTAATCGAAATTAATGAAATATGTGAAATTAGTGAAATATAATACACATACTCGAAATACATATATAATATACATATACATATATATATATATATATATATATAAGAGAAGATTGAAAACGTTCGACAATACGACACAGAATCGGTATGCATGGAATGTGTTTGCTCGTGCGTTAAACATCGGTTCCTTCTTCAAGTCCCGTATTATCGTGCATTGGAGCATACTACAAATGCACCTACAGGTTGCAACGCGAGACGATTTGTATGACAGGGTGCGGCCATCCTTGGATCGAACCAACCTTCTCTATTTCTCCAATACATACAAAGCATTACTCTACAACGAAATGAATTTTCTCCACTATAATATTCCTAGTTTCCACCTTCCTCAACCCTCCCTTTAGTAATAGTCCCTATGGGAGATATTATAGAATTGAATTGTTCTAATTGCTAGAGAATTATTAATAATTATCGTTACTAGATCCTACTACCGAGGAATTTTAAGCTCATTATCACCTCTGAAATATATACGAATATAACGTATAATATAAAATATATAATATAATATATTATTACGAATTATATTATATACGAATATATAATATAAATATATAATATAAAAATATATTAAAATAATATATACGAATATATGCAATATAAAATGTTATAAAACCACTATGTAGGACACTGTTATAAAAAGTGATGTTATAAATCACCATTGCTTTAACCGTATCGATATTCCATTTAATAATGACATAAAAAAAAAATAAGTATAATCAATAATCAATCGGGTTATCTAAGTAAAATATAATTTTGAATGATTATAGAATCTTGAATCAAGAACACAACGTATTTACTTTCCAACCTGAACTGTGTTATTTCTAGTAGAAAAAAAAAAATGGTAAATACAATGTTTCTTCTTACCCATTCCTCCGTTATCGTGGAAAACCTTAAAACAACATCGAGAAGAAAAATCTCTTGAGCAAATAACGCGCTCACACACAACACACATACACACACACAGTTCGTTGTTAAAACAATTCTTTTTCTCTTCTCTCTCTCTCTCTCTCTTTCTGTTTCGATCGGTGGTGAAGAGAAAGAACACGGTAAGCTTAAGATCGTTCTAAAATTCCATCCCAAAGCAAGCTTTTTTACTTTACAGTAAACGACTACAATGACAATGACAACGACAACGACGAGGACTAGCAACAGTGATTGTAAAGAGAGGAACATTGCTGTTAAAATGTAACAACGTGACACTAAGGAACCGTTTTACTTTTTCTACTGCATATATACATTTTTCCTTCGGTTGCAGGCAACCAACTAAGCAAGCAAGCAAGCAAGCAGGCAGAGGGAAACTTTTTATTTTTAAAAACGCACTATGCTCTTTCCTTTTTCGCACGACTATGTATGAGTATCTACATTCGCTAAAGGTTGCTGCTCCATTAAGGGTCCCAAGCATTACCCCTCACCCCCCTACCCCTCCCCCTCCCCAGTTTATATCGAATAATACAATTACGTGCATGACGTTCGCAGTAAGTGCAGGTATTCTCTCTCTCTCTCTCTCTCTCTCTCTCTCTCTCTCTCTCTCTCTCTCTTGAATAGAATGGAGTCTAACAACTATTACTCGAATATCAATTATTATTTCTCTTAACCATTGATGATAAAAAGAAAAATGGGAAATTGGTTTAAATTATAACAGACAACAATTATTTTCTTTTTCTATATTTATTTTCTTTTATTTTTTGATAACACAAAAGACATTAATTTTCTCACCTATGTGAAAAGAAACATTAATCGAAATAAAAATGTAACTTCAATTTCAGCTTTCATTCTATTATTTCAAAGATGACGATGCAAGATGTCGAGTATACGATTCTGATCGATTAAACTTAACCAATCAGTCGTGAAAGATTAATCGTTGGTAAATGATACTTTTGCCGTGTACTACGACACATTTAATTATCCCTTCCTATTATTATCATTATATATATTAATCATTTTTTTTTTTATCATATATATAATACTTTGTTATTTCGATCAATTATTTGTACTACGTGTTCAAGAAATGTTATTTACTTTTGTAATACGATTAATTAATAATACGTGAATCGAATGAATGAGCATAGAAACCCACCATAGAAAAACATACTTTTGAAATAAAACATAATAGTATCTCGTAGAGATTCCTTTATCAAGCTTAGTAGACTTAAGACTTTATTCGAAGAGTTTAGACAGATATTATTATAGAAACGGACAGCTGTGCCAAGGGGTCTAACATTTCAAATGGCCTTTCACCTCGTCTTACGCGTTATGACAAGATCTCTAACCATAGTAGGTGGACCTAGCTTTGAGATTTAGTTCGAACAAACGTGCAAGACAGTACTACTGGTATGACGATCCCTAAGTATCATATCTATGTATTCTAGAAGTGCTTGTTAAAGTGAGTTACATGGTTTTACAAGATGCATCAAGATTACGTATCATGCTAATACCATCTGGAGCTTAGATTCCATCTTGTATTTGCCATAGTTATTCTGTCACTATTCTATTATCCTTCTTCAAACGATATATGTCTCTGAACTTTACTTATATATCTATACATGAATAAGAAAATGTTTAAATTATTCTAAATAATACAGAAGATGAATGTGAGATTAAAATAGAAAAAGGTTAAACGTTTTCAATCTATTCATCATTTATTTAGTTTTATTTGACCTTTTTTTTTTAATGATAGATAATATTTTAAATAAATTTGTACATATATTGATTTAATAATTATCCTAAATTTGTTTTTTTTTTTTTTTTTTTTTAAGAGACAATATATACTTAATATATTGATTTTACTTTACTATAAGTTTTCTTAATATGCTATAACCCTTGCAGAAATAATTTAATTATTGAATTTATTTAAATTAATTTAAATTCTATTATTTATTAAATATAGTATATAACATATTCCAAATTTAATCTTATACTAAATCCTTAGACTCCAAATTTAATTTCTATTACACGACGAACAACAAATCAAATAAATTAATTAATCAACAATAAATATATTTTTTAATGCATATATTGAATATTTAAAATATTCCCAAATATCTATAGAACAACTTTTGGAAAATTTCATTTCGATAAAGGTCATAGATTTTCTAACCATCTACTAAGAAATATCTATAGGAAGGTAAGGTTCGTTTTTTCGATCGATTTTATTATTTCCCTTTTTCGTAGTGAAAACTCTCTCTCACTCTCTCTCTCTCTCTCTCTCTCTCTCTCTCTCTCTCTCTCTCTCTCCCTATCATTCTTTATTTCTCTTTCTTTTTCGTTAGAGCGCAGAAACGCTTTCTGCGTAATTTCCGTTACGTCGGTCGGCGTTGAGCGAACTGAACTGAACTCAACTGAACTGAACTGGACGGCTTGGAAAAAGGTGGAGATCAATGAACCGTGTGCCGTCGCTCGATTTAGGCAGCGGGGCACCGATCCTTCAGCCCCATTCATCATGGTCGTCTCGAGGTCGAAACCAACGAGAACGAGAACGAGCCTTTTCCTCTTTCCCCTCAACCTCCTCTTTGCCCTTTCTCTCTTTATTTCTTTCTCTCTTTCTCTTTCTCTTTCTCTTTCTCTTTCTCTTTCTCTTTCTCTTTCTCTTTCGAAGGCTTGGTACAAGAGAAAAAGGGAAGGGGTATTTTAATGGGGCAACGGGCCTCCGCTCAATGGGAAAATTGTACCGGAAGTCTCCATGCACTGTAGAACGAGTTAGTGAGAGAGTGAGTGAGTGAATGAGTGAGTGAATGAGTGAGAGAGTTCTGTAGGCAAGGGGTTAAAGGCCCATTAAGTGTGAACCACTACTTACGTAGTATTTATGTATGTATGAGAAAAGTCCTCCCAACTTGTTAGAGCCACCTCAAACGTTCGACACTACGTTTATTTATTCGTTGTAGTTTATTTTTTTATTTTTTTCTTATTTTATGCATTCATTGCAATTTTAACTCCAGTTTTACGATACTTGATCGCAACGAAAAGTATTTATCGAGGGAATAAAAATTATATTTAATACAATTGGTTATGGTTTACTTTTTTGTAATATGGCACATCTAATTTGTTTCCCTTTTTTTTTAATATATAAATAATAATATTTATTAAATTATTTTTTTATTCTTTTTGAGATTAAAGAACAATCTTCATTGCTATAATAATTATCGGTAAAAATAGATTTGTTCAAATGAAGTAAAAAATCTCCAAATTGAAGATGAACATTATTATTAGCAATTAGTAATTTTCAATCTAAATGAAATATTTTAGAAGTACTTAAGTATCCGTATTACCACCGACACGACCATCTTGAAAACGATTTAACGAAAGCCACGATCGTTAACGTTCTTCTTTCTACTCTCTTCCGGGAGAGTTTTAATTACGTCAATAAGAAATGGCGCCTTGCTCACGGTGAACGTGATTATAGCTAGTGCATACTACTACTACTACTACTACTACTACTACTACTTCGTCTCCTTCCAGGAGTATTCTTTATCCCAACTCTTTCCAACTTTACTTCCCTTTTTTTCTTCTTCTTCTTTCTCTGTTCAGTAAAAGCGAGAATCTCTCGCTTTCCGCGTTGCTCCTTGACCCGCTTTCGAAAATGCGAATTGTTCCGGTTTCTAATTTCCCCAAATAAGTTTTCTCACTGGCGAATGAAAATGACGATGATTATGAGAACGATAAGAATAAGTAAAAGAACAACAAGAACAACAACAACAACAACAATAGGTAAAACTACACAACGACGACAATCTTAACGTTGGCAGCTAACATTCGAGAGCTTACGAGGGCGATGAGAAACACGCTAGGAATGTAATTTGTTCTTTGTTGAAAGAATGCGGACAGCAAACGAGCCACGATGCAAACTATGCAGGAAAAAGACGTCAGTGCAATCGGAAATACTACTTGAGATTGTGTGCTAAGAGACAATCTTCTTCCAACATCTTCTTTTCTTACATTACTTTTTCCTCCCTTCTTCTTCTTCTTCTTCTTCTTCTTCTTCTTCTTCTTCTTCTTCTTCTTCTTCTTCTTCTTCTTCTTATTTCAATTTGTTTTCCTTTAGATTTTTTTTTCCACTTTACAGATTTGACAAATGATTTCAATCTCGTAAAATCTGTAAGCAGAAATACACGTGTAGATAATTTATAAGCTTAAAGTTAAATGCGAAAATTCAATTAGATATTTTATGTGAGTTTGAAAAACGATCAAAGATTAATAAAATTATTATCCAATTATTAATCAAATTATTATTATTATTATTATTATTATTATTATTATATATTAATTCAGTAGTAATATTATTTATTATATTATATTATAATGCAATAGCAATATTATTATATTATATTATATTATAGTATAATAGCACAAACAATACTATTATATTATATTATATTATAATATTATAATATAATATAATATATAATAATATATAAATTAAATATTATTAATAAATAAATATATTATTAAATATATAAAGTTAAATATTATTATATTATATTATGTCAATATTTTAGACATTAGCTACCTCCCATACACCTTTCTAATATAATTTCATATTATTTATCTATATAATTAAAAATTTCAATATATAACTACAAAATAAAATACAAAAAAATTTCAATAAATATATTATATACACTAAAAATAAAATGATCAGAATAGAAGCATAATAATTATTCTAAACGTATTAAAACCAAACACGTTTATTATACACTAACACTTAGTAAATGAGAAAAGATAAAGCAATGAGTGGGTGGTAAAGGGGGGGGATGACGAGGAAGAGATGTGGTTCTTTGAAGAAGAGAAGGTAAAGGGAAAGAAGGTTGTCACTTTAGAGAGACGCGATCCTTTCTCTCTCTCTCCGAGACAATTGCGGGTAATTAACACCGAGTCGGCCTCGTTGTTCACCAGAGAGCAAAGGCACCAAAGCGTGTCAGACTTCTCTTTTTCTCTCTCTCTCTCTCTCTCTCTCTCTCTCTCTCTCATTTTCTCTCTTCTTAGTCTATTCATTCTCTATACTCTTGCACTACTCACCTCAGTTAGCCCTCCTCAGTTGCACTCTCGACCGGTGCTATCGAGGAAATTGCTCTTACCGTTTTCTCCGACTACACAAATCCGATACACTTTGGTACGATTGAGGGGGTGGGGGTGAGTTGGGTGGTAAAGGAGAACACGGACACTGCATTTCAATTCTTACGACACTGTGAGAGATATAATACTATCTCTCTTCTTTCTCTTTTTCTTATTCTTGCTCTTTCGTAGCAGTTTAGACGAGAGATATCGTAGCAAAGATAAGGTAACATGAACAGGATCATGAGACTATCGTATAGGACAACGAAATGACGAGGAAAGGAATCGTAACCGGAAAATTATCTCGAAAGACATATTCTTTATTCCTTTCTCTCTCTCTCTCTCTCTCTCTCTCTCTCTCTTTCTTTTTGACACACAGTTCGTGATTCTTGAAAGGAATATATATGTATATAATATGTTCCCTCTTATAGTCGTTTCTACTCTTATCATTTCGAATAGACCATTTCCTTTTCGTGTTCGAGTACATTTATCAATGATAGTTAATAATGTGATAAAAATTGTAACTTTTGTTATTTTATTTTTATTATAATGAATACAGTTATATGTACGCGTATAGATGTAAATGAAATTTATTATTTTAAAGTAAGATAAAAAACACGTACGTGTACGAAGGTAAAACATTAAAGTTACGACAAAATATTTATCGACAGTTTTAATCGTCTCGGTATACGTTGAACGAGTCCTTTGTAGATTAAAAGAAGTGCAAGATCCTAGTTCCATTGTCGGAAATAATTTGGTGGTTTTGTCCTTTGTATCTATGTGAACTCGTATACGACATGCGGGTGGGATAACCTCGATAACGTTTCACACTACTATTTCCGTCCTTTCTCGGATGCATCGTCAAACCAACGATAGAAATAAAAAAGAAAAAGGTGTTGCAATAGGAAAGAAAGAAAAGGAAGATGGAAAAAGTGTATGGTGGAAAAATGCATCTCTAGAAACTTGGGTATGTAGTGACAAGCAACAACGGCAAGTTTTTATCGATGAGCCTGCATATTCGATGTTGTGTCCCATTCTCCCTCTTCTGTGTGAAATTCTATCGTTTTGAGGGATGTTCCAAACGATACGAGATGATCCTTTGAAATATCTTTCTTTTCCACACCTTCTCTTCTCTACTCTTTATACCATAGATCTACGGAATGTTTCATCACTTTACGCGACCGACAGTTACGGAAGAAGAACGCTAGGTGGGTGAGACTTCAAACGTGCAAAATGGGATATCTTTACGAGTACATACATTACGTGTTCTATTTGAAATTTATTGAATCGTGAGAAATGGAAACTATGAAGAAGAAGAAATTCGATATTTTTAATATTATATATTATATATACATATTTAATATTAAATTATTAAAACAAAATATATTAGAAATTATATTGAGAACTTATAATAATAATTTTTATATAATAAATGAATATGAGAGAGAGAGAGAGAGAGAAAGAGAGAGAGAGAGAGAAAGAGAGAGATATTATTATAAATATATAAATATAATATTAAATAATTAACAAAATATATTAGAGAAATTATATTGAAATCTTATAATAATAATTTTTATATAATAAATGTGCAATCTCTCTTATTTTATACACCATGTTCAATTATATGAAAAATATTTGAAAACCTCGCGCAATTGTGTTTAAAAAAAAAATAATAAATTCAATATTAATAACAAAAAGAAAAAAAAATTGCATATAATAAAGTTAACGTTACATCTTTGAAAATAGTATAATAAAACGTCCACTATGAAATCGTGTATGCAATATTCGTGGTTATGACTTTATGAATTCACATATCATCCTTTTTATCGTTCAACGAACGACACACCTCTTTTCCACGCGTCACACGAGACTATCTTAACATTTGAAAATACACGCATATATATATGTTTTTTATTACATTCTTTGATATAACAGTTAGTATCTAACTTGAAAACAATAAATTCGTTTATTATTTCTATGCTTTATTAAAATTTTATATTAATATATACATAAACCTAAAAAAAAAAGAACCTCTTACATATATATTGTAAAATTTAATGTAGGAAAAGAATATAGATTTTATCAAATTATTATACGTCGATATTAAAGGAAAAAAAAACACACACACACGAATTTCGTTTACAACGATCCGAAGGAAGATATAATACTTAATATTAATTTTCCAATACCATCGTACATATACATAACATGTATAAAACAAATTTTAAAAATCGATGCACGCTTTTTAAAATGTTCGAACTCATATAGGAGGAACCTTTAGGACATGCACAACACAGAGCATCCGCTTAGGTTTAAATATTTTTTTATCTCTATCTCTCTTTCACTCTCTTTCATTCCGACCGGTTCAAACCTTCTTTCCTTCCTTCTTTCTTTTTTTTCATTTCTTTTTTATTTCCCTCTTATCCATTTTTTTTCTTTTTCTTTTTTATCGCGTCCCTCTTATCGGAAACCTCCTTTCCACTTAATCTTTCTCTTCTTATTTCACATCGTCCCTTTAGAGAACAGCAACGACGACGACAACGACGACTTCGATACCGCTTCTCTTTTTAACGAAGCTTCGTTAATTATGGATCGAATGCACGAGAAGCCATTAACAACTCGTGGCTAAGACGAACCCACGTTCGAGTGGAAATAAGGTTGCCGTGGATCCATGCAAAACCAGATCGTTTGCCTACTAAGGGATTTCGATCACCTCAAAGAGAGAGAGAGAGAGAGGGAAAGAGAGAGAGAATGAATATAAAAATCCTAAAAGTGGGGGAAGTAAAATAAAAAAAGTATGATCTCGAAGAAATAAGAATGCTAGAAATTAAAATGATTTATCAGCTTGTATTCCTCATCTTTCTTTTTCCTATCTTCTTCCTTCATTTACAATTTTTTTTTTACTTATCTTCTTCTTCTTCTTCGAATCGTTTTCAAATCGGCGTGGTGCTGCTTGGTGCTTCCATGAATTGAAGATGAGGTCTTCGTTAACTCACTTACGTTCCATACGATATACTATGATAGTTATTTATGGGTAATGAGAGATTCTCGTATAAACTAATTAAGTATTTATATATATATATATATATAAATTATGTTAGAGAAAAATATATGTTGCTAAAATTTAAAATGATTTTCGAAGTTTAGAGTAAAGTTGTGTATCAGTAAACGTGACTAAAGTAGTACGTATGATAAAAAAAAATTATTACTTTCCTAACAACAATAATAGATTAATACTATTACTACTAAAAATATAATAATAATATAATAACATAATATATAAAAAATATATTTTATATATATTATAATTATNGTGGAAATATTCTATATATATATATATTTTGTTTATAAATCCATACGTTTATTATATATATATAAATTTGTATATATTTTATATATAATTAATTTATATATAAAATATATAAATTATATAATGCAATATATAATGCAATAAAATGCAATATTAAAATAATAAACCCGTATTTTTTTTTTTAATTTTGACTTAAACCACTTTCATAATTATGAACCCATATAATGTCACAAATTAATATTAAATGACAAAATACATATCTATTAATAATAAATGGAATTCTAAGAAGACATAAAAAAAATATCAATGAAAATGTGTTGTTAAAACATTGAAAATCCGTTCTCACGGAACAATAGGATACTTAAAGCAACGTGACTTGGAATTGTATCTAGCTATGGTAGAAACATAAGGTTGGTGAGGTTAAGGTCTAGGGTAATCCGTTGATAGGAGAAGGAAGGAAGGAATCTGGAGTCGAGTTTTAGCACGACGAGCCAAGACTTATAATAGATTCACATGGCGTAGTGCCAACAAACGAGGCGCCGTTGCCACCGATGACCAATAAATAACAGAAAATCGCCCCAGAGATATTCGGACTTATTTATGAGCTAATCCCCGCCCCCTCTCTCTTCTACTACTCTTCCCCTTTTTAATTCTTTCCCTATCGTGTGTTTGGGTTTTCCGGTGCAACGATGGGCAAAAAATTCACTTTTTTTTCTTTCTATTATTTTCAAAAGGGTAACCAAGGGACGCGGATTAAAAGAAGTATTATATTTTTATTTATTCTAATATTTATATGCATGTGTGTGACAGATATACGGTGACACAGTGACGAAAAAGAATTTATTTTTTCATTGTATTTATTCTTATAAGTTAGAAGTAATTAAAAATACTTGATTTTATTATATTAAGAAAAACAATACTCTTCTAAAATTTATATATTTAAATTAATTACAATATCTTCTGTATAACAATCAGAGTTTATATTAATTTTGGATACATATATATTTTATTTAAAATACATCACTTTTGATTTGAATGTACAAACATCGTATTAGAAAAGTAGCTTCGAATTTCTATTTAAATTTCTCGAGTTAGTATATATCTATGTATATACATACTATGGTAATTTCTCTGTACTCGTAAGAAAAACAATTTGAAAAGTGGTAAGCACTCTCCTAGCTATAGCTGCTAGGTAGGCTATCTAGTGTTCGATTCGAATTGGTCATCGAATTGTAGGTATAGGTACTAGAAATACGCTCGAATAACGTAGCAAAACACGAAAGTTCGATCGACGTTGAACACTTGAAGAGTACTCCTACCGTAAAGTTATATATTATAGTAATTGCTTTATCGCGTTTAAATCAACGTATTCGAATATGCAAGTTGGTTGGGAAAAGGGACATTAGCATGCAATTTAATCGGTTTACACGAATTCATTTGTCCTCTCGATGTCGTGATTGCAACGAAAATGACCTTTACGTGAGGATACAATGCACAGTCGTTGCCATTTCATTTCACGCCTAATTCTATTTCATGTCTAATGATCACATAGACTATTCAAATAATGATAATAATAATAATGTATTCGTTAATTAAATGTATTATGTTTAATTACCGTAATGCATTAACTAATTGCGATACATTTTATTCTATATAATTAAATTTTAGAAAATATATATTTAATATAATAAAAATAATAAAAATATAATACATAAAATATTTTTTTTTTAAATAACATTATTACTCATTAGTATAAATAATATTTCTATATTTAATTTAAATTATTATTCGCATAATTTTAATATTATCTTTAAAAATACGATGCATTCCCAAAAAATTGCAAAGATGATATCAACTTTTCAATATGTGTTTGTTCACGATATAACAATATTATATATTATTATTAAGTATTATTTTATATTATTATTATTTTTATTATTATTAATAATATTTTATGTAAAAATAATATAATATGCATTATTTAACACTTTGATCTTAAATAAATCAGTGATTTGTGTTTTATATCATTGGATAAATCGTATAGTTCGAAAGAATCGGAGGGGTCCTTCTGTACGGTTAATTGCCGTTAATGGGTTAGGGTCTATGTATACAATAGTAGTTGGATATTGGACGGCGCCAGACAATTAACTTGAATAAATTCGAAGAAGTTCGTTTGGACCACCACGCGAAAGAGAGATGGAGGAAAGAGAGAGAAAAAAGGAGGGATTGAGAAGGGGGGTTGAATACGGACGAGTGAACTTTAATTGCTTGCTTGGCTACATAATAAATGACATCGCAGACACCGTGCCAAGTCGGAAGAAAAATTACTTCGACCTCGGTCACACCACGATTTTCTCTCATTCCTATCCGTAACCCTTCCTCCCCCTTCACTCGCCGATTTTCAATTGAACCCCCCGTCGACTCTTACTTCAACTCTCACGAAAATCATCGGATTTCTTTCTTTTCGTTTTAATATTATCCCAGTAAGCACCGGTTACTGGTTCGGATATTAAAAATCTTTCCAAAGTAAAAAAGATTTCACCTTATTGATTTTACCTAACGACTTCGATAGCGTAATTACTTTCACGTGGAATATTATTACCATGAATAAAGGTACGCCTTTTGATTTTTCATTTTGTGATTATATTAGAAAGAAAAGGAGAGAATGAGGAAAGATGACAAAAAAGGGGGATGATAGAAAAGAAAATTGTTGCTTTTAGAGATAATGAAATACGTATTAAAAAGAACGAATGAGATAAGATGAATGCTTTTAATTGAATACACGAAGAAAGATTTCTTATTCTTATTCTTATTCTTATTCTTATTCTTATTCTTATTTCTTTCTCGATATCGTTACAAAGTAATAAAGTAAGTATTTGTTCTCTCCAATTGATATTACTTTATTAAATTAATCCCTCTATTCACATTCATTCAAGGGATAAAGGAACGATTAAAAATATCTACCCAGACATATATATATATATATATATATATATAAGTGTTTCATTTAATTATCTGGGTCGTGTATGTGATTTTTTTTTCTTATTAATTCTTTCAAACGATTCACGATTATTCGATATTGCATTAAATTATTTTATTTAAATGAAACAAATTTTGTATTCGTTTTCTAATCTAATTTGTTATTTGTTTTGTCTACTTTTTAGAAAATATGTGTCTTCCAAAAGTGTCTTGAGGATCTCTCGTCCCGCATGACAGCAGCCGAGGCAATCCAAAGTGGTTGGCAAAATCCAAACGACGCCAACGAGGCGTCGGAAATGCTTGAACAGTTGCAAAAGTTTGGTGAACGATTGGTACCCATTCAAAGGAACATAGAAGACACGAATGATCAAGCAAGTGTCTTTGCATCTAGCAGCGTCATCGTTTCTCACGCTCTTTTGGCTAAACTAGAAGATCTCAATAGCAGGTATTTTGTCTTTTTTTTTTTTTTTTTTTTATTAATATCTCCATTTTAAAACACAAAGCAAATCGTAACTTATAATTAATCCTTTTACTTAAGATAATTTTGAAAGTACAATTCCTATTGCCAAAATAAAAAATAATAAACAATAAATGACTCGATATGAGAGAAATGATATTAATAATTATTTATTTATATAATTAATTATTTATATTTTTGTATTCTTTTTAGATGGAAGGTGCTGCAAGTGGCGGTTGATGAGCGTTACAAGTTGCTAAGCGGATTTGGAAAGGATGGCAGCACTCCGGGTAGTCAGGCTTTCCTCGCGAGCAGCGTAGAATTACCATGGGAGAGAGCCCTTACACCCGCCAAAGTGCCTTACTATATCAAGTAATCAACATTTCTTATCTTACTTTATATTCCCTTTAACCCTATAACCAGGTCTCTTTTATTTACTCTTAAAAATCGTGCCCCTTAACACACTGTGTAGAAAGAAATTCCCCTAACAAGTTATGACTAAGAATTTTTCCTAATTTTTTTGCAAAACATAATATAAATTTATTTTTTTTCTTCATATATATTACAATTTAAGTCTAGTAAAATATAATTATCAAGTTAATTGCGTAAAATGTGTAAATATGCAATAGTTAAAGCAAACGAGTAACCTGTTTTATGCAATAATACTTTAAATAATAATATTTTAAATAATAATATTTGATCAATTTTTAAACAAATCTTAGAAATATTTAAATATTGGTTATCAAATGATAAATATAATTTATTTTAAATTGTATATACTTCAAAGAAACTTGATCAAACAATTTTCTTCAAACCTACTACGTTTAATCCCTTAAACAAAATGTTCTTAATAAGAAATCTATAAATTTAACATTATAAAAAAATGACATTTGATTTTATTACAGCCACCAACTAGAAACAACGCATTGGGATCATCCGAAAATGATTGAATTAATGTCCTCGCTAGCGGATTTGAACGAGGTTCGCTTTTCGGCTTATAGAACAGCGATGAAATTGCGCACCGTGCAGAAACGATTGTGCTGTGAGTATATATATATATATATATTTCTTGATAAACGTCGATCAAGCGTACCTGTGCTTTTCACGTCGTCAACTGATTATTATGCTTCTATCTTGTTCCACAGTGGATTTGTTGAGTCTATCAACCGCATTGGAACAATTCGATTCACACGGTCTCCGTGCCCAGAACGATAAACTGATAGACATTCCTGATATGGTGACCGTTTTGACGTCTCTCTATGAGATCATAGCTGCGGACAATCCAACTCAAGTATCTGTACCATTGTGTATCGATCTGGCAATCAATTGGCTCCTTAATGTATACGACAGGTAAACTGCTGCTACTCAAACATATACAAAAGTCAATTTAATAATTTGCACATAGTTCGTCTAACTCTATCTATTTTCATCATTTATTTGTCAAAAAAGGAAACAATAATTTTAATAAATAAATTAAAAGTTAAATAAATAATTTTAACATAGGATTGATCAAAATCTATAACTTAGCTTATTGCAATTTTACTAAAGAATTATATTTTACATAAACAAAAAATGTATTTAATGTATTGTAAAGATCTTCAAATCTAAAAAATTTTTAAATATCATTTTTTTAATCTTTCAGTCAACGTACCGGTCAAATTCGTGTGCTTTCCTTCAAAGTTGGTTTGGTGCTACTTTGCAAGGGTCACCTGGAAGAAAAATATAGATGTGAGTAACTTCCGTATTAAAATTTTGTTCGGCTGTTCGATACTGTTCACAAAAAAACAAAATCTCATTAAAATCATTCGCAGATCTATTTCGACTGATAGCCGATCCAAATCGATTGGTCGATCAACGAAAATTGGGATTGCTGTTGCACGATTGTATACAAGTACCAAGACAATTGGGTGAGGTGGCAGCATTTGGAGGATCCAATATCGAGCCAAGTGTTCGTAGTTGTTTCGAGAAAGCAGGAAAGGACAAGAACGAGATCGAAGCTGTACACTTTCTTAGTTGGCTTCAACAAGAACCGCAAAGTATGGTATGGTTGCCTGTACTTCATCGACTCTCTGCAGCCGAGAGTGCAAAGCATCAAGCTAAATGCAACATCTGTAAAGAATATCCAATCATTGGTTTCAGGTAACTTTCCTATCCCATTTATTTTATACATTTTATAAGCTTTAAATAAATTCTAACTAATACTCTAATTATTATTTTGTTTATTACAGATACCGATGTTTAAAGTGTTTCAATTTTGACATGTGCCAGAATTGCTTTTTCTCTGGTAGAAAAGCTAAGAATCATAAATTGACTCACCCGATGCAAGAATATTGCACAGCTGTGAGTATATTTACGAATTATATTAACTTAATTAAAATATATACATTTACAAATGATTATTATTTTTTTTTTGTTAAACAGACAACATCGGGAGAGGACGTGCGAGATTTCACAAGAGCATTGCGTAACAAATTCAAATCGAAACGATATTTCAAGAAACATCCCAGGGTTGGTTATTTACCCGTTCAAACTGTGTTGGAGGGTGACGCATTGGAGAGTCCAGCACCTTCACCACAACATAGCTCACTCAGTCAAGATATGCATTCTCGTTTAGAAATGTATGCGTCTAGATTAGCCGAAGTTGAATTGTCACGTACACGAAGCAACTCAACTCCTGATAGTGACGATGAACATCAACTGATAGCCCATTATTGTCAGAGTCTGAACGGTGGTGACAATGTAAACGTCCCTAAAAGTCCTGTTCAAGTTATGGCTGCTATCGATGCTGAACAAAGAGAAGAACTTGAAGCAATGATACATATACTCGAGGAAGAAAATGCTAACTTGCAAGCTGAATACGAAAGGTTACGTTCGAAACAGACGCCAGGATCAACTCCGGAAGATGGTCATGGCACGAGACAACCCGATGCCGATATGATTCACGAAGCTAAAATGTTGAGGCAGCACAAAGGAAGGTTGGAAGCCCGCATGCAAATACTAGAAGATCACAATCGTCAGTTGGAAGCACAATTGCAGAGACTCAGACAATTATTGGATGAGGTAAACTTTAAAAATTCTATTTATATAATAAATAAATAATATTATTATTTGAAATATTCCTTAATTAACTATTATATTTAATTTAACAGCCGAATGCTTCCTCACCGTCAAAAACAGGAACATTACAAATACGAAGTGTAACAGCATCTCAATTAGCTACCGATTCGCCAGGAAAAATAAATGGCCATTACCATGATTCTCCAGGTATTTTCATGTGATGATTTCATTAGTATTTATTGCATATTATCATTTAAACATGTTAATTCTTTTAAACGCTCATTTCCAAAATTTCGATGGTTATTAACACTGGGATACATTGTAACTGAACTATTCAATAACTAACACTTCTTATCGTTTATACGGTTAGCAGTAAATCAATATCAAGCAATATGTGGAACCTAATATAATGTGTTGTGTCGATATTAAAAAAAAAAAAATAATGACACGTATGCTCTCATACATATACACCAAATCATCTAACGACCAAGACATTTCTTAAGTTTCTGCTTATCGCCATTGGGTGTATATATGATGGTATAGGTGGTGGAGGCTCGAACGAGGGCAGAGTGGGCAGCTTAGAGAGACCACCACCCCCGCCGCATTCTCACAGTAATCTCTTGAACATGGCAGGTTCGTTCTAAATTTCTCCTCATCTTCATTTTCATTTTCTTCTTCTCTCTTTATTGCGTTTAGGTACGATCAAAAAACAAAAATATATTAATCCGAAAAAGCTTTGCTTTTCAATCGATACTTTGACCATTTATCAATCACATATTTATTCATGTATAAACAATTTGTCCTGTAATTGGTAATTCAAATCAAACCTGTTGATGATTGTCTAATTTTGTCTAAATTTGCTTTTTTCTTAAAAATAAAGTGTGTCTTATACCAACCAATTTATATTCTATATTTTTGATTTAACTTTTCGTGCAGAGTCATCGTTTGTTTGTTTTGTATCACCAATTACAGGATACCACCCTGAATATTTAAATGTCTACTAATTTTCGTATTTACATTTGTTTCAATATTAAATATAATATATATGAATAAACACCTTTGCTTATCTGGTCAAGTTTCGATAAATATTTAATTAATAATTTAGCGATCGATAATTGCGCATCGCTTGGTTCATTTTAAATTCAGCATGATATATATTAATTAAGCTTTACTGCTTTCACGCTACAGGCTGGATGTAAGGTAAGGGATATTGTAATTATTTCTTTTAATATATATATATTTAATATTATTAAATTATGATATGATATTTTAATAACAATTTGAAATACATTTCGTCCAATCTCTTTTACAAATCATATATTTGTTATATATAACATAATATATAAATAATATTATTATTATTATCATCTTTTATTTTAACGTTGAAATTAACCATAATTAATTAACATATTGCCCTAAAAACTTCTTTAATGTCAAAAACAATAACACAATATCGTCCCATTTGTTTTTTTTACACGCATGTGTTGTTGTACCTAAAATAAAATTATATAAAGTATAATATGTGTACTAATTTGATAATTTGTTTTAAAGGTGACCTTGGAAAAGCTGTAGGCGAATTAGTAGCAGTGATGACCAGCGAAGATTCATCCAAGTCAAATGGTCAGAGTGCACAACCGCCGGCATTCAAGGAACGCGAAGGATGAATGAGACGACTCTTTAGTGCTATAACTTTATTTTCATCATTGGTATCCAGAAATACTGAATGAAAATAAACGAAAAAAAAAAATAAGAAAAAGAAGACATTAGTATAAAAAATAAAAAAAAAATTCGCTGATACATATTATCGGCTTTTCCAATATCAAGAAACGAAAAAAGAAAAAGAAAAAAAAAAAGAAAAAAACAAACGTAATCTTATTCTACTGAAAATGATCAATATCGTCAAACTTTTTTGGCTCTAATATGCATATCACAAAAGACAAGAGCATATGGTATATAAATATATATATATATATATATATATATATAAATGATATATCGTGCAAATGATAATGAAACAGGAGTGACTCGCCATAGTGATTTTTTGTATTTTATAAGTTTTTTGATATATACCGTTGTATAGCTGAATTTTGTGAATAAAGACTACCAATAATGGGTTCTTTGACTTTGGCGATGATCTCCTGATAAGAATTAAAAAAAACAAAAAATATCATATGAAACTTTAAAAACTACACATACATATTGATACGTCATATCATGAAAAAATAAAAAATTACAAAAATTACAAAAAAAAAAAATGAATAAAAAACGAACGAGCGAATGAATATGCGAAGGGTGGTTGGGTGAAGGGAAAGGGAAAGGGAAGGGTTAAGACTGGGGGAAGAAAAAGAAATGAAAAAATAAATCGTTATATGCTTACTAGCTGAACTTATTACACGAAAAAAAAAAGAGAAAAATAATATGAATTATGATAAGTAACACACATACACACAAACACACACACACACACACACACATATATGATTATAATTAAAAAAAAATTATGAAGGAATAAAAAAGAGAAACAAGATAAATAATTATAAATAACTATATACGCAGGAAAACGAGTAAACATCACACATATGAAAAAATATCATACAATGCATGCGAAAAAAAGTAAAGTAAAGTAAAGTAAAGTAAAATAAAATAAAATAAAATAAAATAAAATAAAAAAATAATAATGTATCAAATTGCATATTCTATAAATCGTAGGCTATATTAAAAAAAAAAAAATACATACCCATTCTGTTCACTGCCACGGGCTCTTCCTCGACAACATTGACAGAAATGACGAATATACACGTTTTACACGTCGTGATTTTTTGAAGGTTTTGAAGAGTAGAAAGAATTATGCGTTAGAAATGAGTTAGATACTTCAATGTATCTAATTGAATTGAATTGCGATGGTCATTTATGTACACATGAAATAAATACATGCATACATCTATGTATACACATGTAAAACAAGAAAAAAAGAAAAAAATTCACGCACATATACTCTACTACAGATACACATTTAACATATAAACAAGTTGAGCAAATTTTCTATTCGATAATAAGAAAATAAGAAAAAGGAACAGAAAGAGAGAAAGAGAGAAAGAGAAAGAGACAGAGAGAGAGAGAGACAGAGAGACACACATGCTGCATTGTAACTTTTGGAATTAATTTGTTGACATCCAATTTGATCCATCAGTTTTCCTATTTTTTAAAAACGAACACCGATAGCAAAATGGTCTCTTATTTAAGCACGCCGAATGTTACATATATATTTAAGAGTATATTGATAAGTATCTAATTTACAAACTGACATCATCTCGTAGAAATCGTATTCTGATATGTAATAAAAAGTTGTCTAGAAAATAAATCTGTCGTGTTTTCGAAATATAGACAAATAAGTACGTCCTTATTATTCATTATTATTATTCAATAATTTTTTTTTCATTACTCTCTCTTTATATATTTAATGAAATATCCTGTGTACTCTTTTATTTTATTATATAATTATTATAAAAATAATGAGGTAGTCGTAATTGTAATTATTGGATTGGTTTATTTCTTTAATTTTTTTAATAAACAAGGAATTAATATTACATAAAATAATAACAACAACAAAAAAAGAGAACTTTTGAACGAACGTTTGCGTTCCAACATATTAAAAAAAAAAAGAAAAAACAAGTCGAGAAAATATCGGACAAGAAAGAGAGAGAGATAGATAGAGAGATTTCGAAAGTGCAGCTGCATTAAAAAGAACACAAGTTTGTTGGTGCGTGTCTTCCAGTTTCCGTGTCCGGACAAGTGTCCTCAAAGTGTCCACTAAATATCCGCGAATCATTAAAATCACGAAGAAAATTAAGATTATTATCTCAATGATCATCTAACTTTTTGTTTCTATAGATAAAAATAATGTTCTCTTGTTTCTTTTTCTTTTTTTTTTTTTGATTGATCCTACCTTTTAAATTTATGATTCCTAATAATGGTGGCAGTACAATAAACCAACCACCATCCGGGTAGCAAGAACCATTGGTCTCTACCATAAGCGGGCACAAATGAACGACTATTAAAAAAAACTATGGGTTCCTTTTTGTCTTCATTATTTGTTTTCTCAAACTTTCGGATACGTCTTATCTATTATCTTTAATCTGTGGATAGATACACCTGGGATTTTCTTTCACACGGTACTTTTTTTTTTTAACAAATAAAAGTTTTTTGATTAATTTTCTTACCTTACTTTATCATTTAATATTTGTTTAATAAAATATTGTGACTTGATACTGTTTTATAATTGAAATTGTTTCAAAGTTTGTTGATTTAATGTAAATTTGATACTTCGTAGAATTATTTTGTTTGTTAATAGATTCCTAAGTGTATATAAAATAATTTAAATTGTTTCGGTTTAACATAAATTTGATATTTCGTTGCAACATAATTTTTTGGGTTTGTTAATAAATTCCTAGGTGTATGTAAAAGAAATCATTTAACAAACGTCATCAACATATCAGGTAATCTATCATTTTCCTTTAGCATAGTACTTGCGTGAACAAAATGCTATTAATTAACAAACAAAAAATATAATAAATGAATCTAAAATAAAACTTTCATATAAAAAAAAATATTTAAAAAAAATAAAAAATGAGAACATTGCGCAACTTTGATTCTCCGATTTAGATAATAAATGATAATGAATATGAATTTCGGATAAGGAAGTTGATTTAAAGGTAGTACCACGAATTATTTCAAATTTATCCGCATTTATATATACATATATATACTCACGAAGGACGTTATCGCAAGAAATCGATCAGCTGCGGCCGACATACCACTACCAACCACATGTTGGACCAATATATTTGGAGAAATCGAATCTGTCTTCCGTGAGTAGAGTATCGATACGACGAAAACTCAGTTCAGGTACTACTTCATCACGAGCCAACAAATATCATCCACCTGCTGATACCAACACGAACATTTATTTCTACACGACACCTACTTTTATATTACCAAATTCGATCATTATTTTATTTCTTACTCTCTTTCATTTCTTTCTTTCTTTATTTCCCCCACCTTCACCCTCAATCATTGCCTATGTACACACGTTCCTAAATACACACGTGCTAAACATTTGCGCACGTGTTTAACCCACACATGTCTGAAAAAAAGTTTGGCAAGTTTCTTAGTAAATTATTTATTATATATATATATATACACTATTATTTTTATATTATATTTATTATATTAATTATTTATTATCATACACTTGACTTAGTTTGAGAATGAACATCGAAAGAGCCCCCTTCGTTGCCATGAAAAAAACTTCAGTCATCGTACCGATTTTTCAAACGATTGGTTTTAGTATGAAACATTTATTTTAGTATGAAATACCGAAAACGATAGCCATAGATAGACACCAAAATCGTTGGATATTTGTCGATGGAAAGGTACCCACACCCTTTATAAAATAAGTAAATATAATATATCCTTTCTTGGAATCTCAGGTTTTCTTTATCATTGGTCAACACGACTAAAGATTTTCCGTTGCAATTTATTACCTTTAGATGTTCCGACAAAAAACGAAAGAACCATAAGGATCCCGTTTTTTTTTTTTTTATTATTATCGAGTGGTGTCAATTTTTTAAAATGAAAATTTGTTTAGGTAATTTTGGAACTTTATCTAACAAAAAATCCATAACCAAATTTAAATGTAAAAAATATATAATATTTTATATAAATATAAAATAAAAGAAATAAAATATACGTTTCAACGAGATAAATAAAGGAGAAAGAGATAAATATATTAATAACATTTAGAAAATGTGATGAGTAAAGTATACAGTGTACTTTTTATTAAGGTTTAGGGAATTAGTTGCTAAAGAAAAATTCCTGATCGTTGTTGACAAATGGTAAAAGATATCTGAGATTTACAGAAAGATTTACAGATACCTAAATCTCACAAAAATAATATATTATATTTACTTAGGTTAATTTACGACAGGGGTAAGTTTCCTTCTATAAACATCCAACGAATTTGGTGTCCATCTATGGTTATCGCATTCAACATTCCATTGTGATTATTAATATTTGAAAAAGGATAGTTTTCGTTAGCTACCTCCACCCCAAGGTCATACCAGTGCTCTATACATGCTAAAAATATTATAAAAAATAAATCCTACAATTAGCTTACTCCCAATACTCTGCATTTTCTTGATGACTGGTTTTTTCGAAGTGTTTTCACTTCTACCGTGTGTCATCTGCACATATCTGCTTTTTTGTTGTTTTCTTTAAAATATATAAATAAAATATAAGCTTTCTATACAAGGAAAATAATTCTCATTAATTTTTTGTATTTAATATTTGATCGATATAAAAAAAAGCACCCAATCCCATAAGAATTTTGCCACTGGTTGGTTGGTTGCAACTTTAACGATATAAAAATACAAATTGAAGTTCGATTTCGCATACAGTTAAACACATATCTACATTATTTTTTGATGGTTCATTCGATATGCTAATCCCAGCACATTCGGTGTCTTTTATATTTCGATATTTCCAGTCCATATTCACACGCATAACACACTCGTATTTGAATACATTCGCATAGGGACACATATAAATGAACACAAAGTTGAATACGCATAAGGTTACGTTTATTTCTTTTACTACACCCGTTTTTTATATATAAGAAGATCGAGATCGAGATCAAGATCTGGCACGAATGTGTCGGAAGTTCGATTATCCCATTGGTGAACTCGAGCGTGATAAATTTCAAATTGACTCACGTTTGTCGCACGAGATTACAATTTGTTCCCTTTTTTAGGTTTTTTTTTAGTTTTACTTTTACTCGAGATTTCGCAACACAATAAATTAACAAATAATTATTATTACGTTTTAATCGATGATATACAAATTAATTGTTTGCATTCTAATTGCATTCTAATTGCATTCCTAATTTTTATTATTTCAATATATATTATATGCATTCATATATTTTATAGGGATATGTTTAAATTAATATTAAATACTATATATATATATTTTTTAATATTATAAAATATTATATAAATTAATTTTTATTTAAAATTATATTATATATATATATTATTATATTTTATATATTTTATATTATTTTATTATTATTATATTATATATTATTATATTTATTATTATTACATATTATTATATAATATTTTATATTTATTATTATTTATATAAAATTAATTTTAATAAAATATTAAAATAAATATATAAAATATATAAAATTTGGTTAAGTATATTTACAAAGAAAATAATTTAATCCACGCACATAATTACACCTTTGAAAGAATTAATTATTATATAAAATAATAGATGACGGGTAAATATAATAGTTGAGTTTTTTTTTAAGTTAAAATTCTAATACTAAAAAAAATCTCAAAAAATGACAAAGCACAATATATTTAAATGGAACAAATCGATGTAACACAATAAATGTGGGTGAAGTTGAATATATTATTCAAGTGCATCAACTTCCAAGAAACTTTAACTTCCCAATTAAGCTTCGTAACGAAAGCATATCCCTGCATTGCAAATGGGTCTACATTACTTGGCACATTTCGTGTTGCAAAAACGTCGCGGGCCCGTTGTAATTAAAGACGCATGCACGAAATACGCGCCGACTACAATTTAGGTTTGTAAACGTAACGGCACGCGACCTATCTCTGTCTCTTTTTCTCTCGCACGCACGAGCAAACATACCCACAAATACACACACACACTCATACACAAATACTTTCGAAATACGAGATATAAACCAAAAGTAAGTAAGTAAGTAAGTAAGTAAGTACTTAAAACATGAATTCGAAAGAATTACGTATGTCGGTGTTATTTATGTGTTCGTAATTGTATACGTGAATGTGACTCTCTTTTCTTGTTTTTTTTTTTTTTTTATAAACTTTTTCTTTTAGTTTCACTCGATGTCTCTGCCTTACTGAAAGTACCGCTTCTCTTACAGAATTATTTTCATTCGTCTCCGATGTTCATCGACACCTTTAAAAAGAACATCGGTTTACCGAATTAACCAAGGTGGTTACTTAGTAAGAAAAACTTAATGCTCGATAATTAACTCAAGTATAACATCGATGGATATTTTAAAACTCATCGTCAGGTTATAAAATAAACGAAAGATCTTAAAACCCATTCCTTTAATCAAATCTTGACAAATTTGATATTGTTCCTTCTATCAATGATAATAAAAAATAAAAAAAATATATAATATTATAATTTAAAAAAAAAAAATATAAATTATTATATTCTACATTATTCCAATGCAATGAATATAAAACAAATGAAAAATCTTTTTATTTCAACTAAACAAAATAAATTGTAAACAAATTTTATTGTCGTTAAATTTCAAGTAAAACATTGCACTTTACGTACAATTAGTATTAAAACTATGTTACAATACGATAAATCATAATGAAATAAAGTGTAGCTAAATGAAGAACTCTCAAAGTTGTTGTTGCACCTGTTTTGATTCTTTTCTCAAAGGTCTTCTCTCACATAATAGCCTGTCGTTTCGTACTCGTACGGGCGTTTTCTTCTCTCGTTTGTGTTTGAGCGTTGTAAAACCTTAAAAGACAGAGTGAGAGATTGCTCATTATGGGATGCAATCTGCACACACCTTACTCTCACAAGCAAATTTAATCTTACCTTTCGAACACTGACAAAATTAAGGACCCAATATTAGTCGGCGGCTCGTTAAGTTTGGTAACGTTGTTGGTGTATATATATATACACAGGTACCTAAGATTAATATCGTTATTTCAACGTGAAATAAAATAACGGACTCATCATTTTTTTTATTATTTTTTAAACTCATGTAGATACATGTGGTACATGACTACTGTGCATATTATTTTTCATTCGTTAATACTATTACTTTTTTTTTTTTTAACGATGATATGATAATTCAGGCATACGTGTAAATTATATGAATTAAATGAAACCACGTGAATATTGACGAATTCTTATTTTTCTTTTTGTATTCTTTTTTTATCTTTTCTTCTTTTATTTCAGGAAGTAAAGTAAGATCGAAGAAAACAAGGGTAATCACGTTTCCGTGATACGTGATCGAGTGTTACAAGAAACGGCTGCCGTTTTCGAGTAAAATCCGAATAATACCTTTCCGAATCGGAAAAAGAAGAAGAAGAAGAAGGTGCAAGTACCTGAAAACAAAAAAGAAAAATTGAAAGATAAAGATGAGAGAATAAACGTAAAGAGATAAAAAGAAAGAAAGAAACAAGGAAGGAAGGAAGGATAACAAATAAAACAAAAAGAGGAAAAAAGATCGAAACGCGAATGCGGGCAAGGCGGCGAATACGAATGCACCATAAGAAGAGACTTCTACTCTGCTCCTGGAAGTTGTTCGAGCGCAGGTGGCCCTTTTCCATAACCACCTGTATCGTCTGTCTTTCTTCTCGTACACTTTTCCGTTTGTACCCTTGTTGTAGATCGACGATCTGCGGGTAGAACCGACAACATTTCTTCCAATTTTACTTACAACCAAACAATCCTGATTCTTTTTCATTGAAACATCCTCAAAGTTTGATGTTTTGCGATCGAACGATCCAAGAATTTCGATACGTTTGACGAGTTATCGATCGTGCGAGGAAAATTGTCTTGTTCTTCACCAATATTTTTATTTTATAGTATTTTAAAAATTTGCAATAATTGGAACCTCATCATAATTGAAACCAAGCGTAGTTCTAAGATTTATCATAATGATGATTGTTTTTATCTTTAAACGATTATATTAAAATTTTGTATTAGAAATTTTTCTTATGTTTAACCTTATTCTAGGGAATACGTATTATATTTATTATATTCTAGGATTTATATATTTATATTATATAATATATTATATATATTTTTATATTTTATAATATATTATATTTATATTTTATATTTATATTATCTATATATTATTTATTATATTCTAGGATACGTATCATAATTATTGTACCCTCATGCTAAAATATTGCTAGTGTAAATTTTAAAATAGTTAAACTAGAGTACTTCAAACCACAGATCCTAAGATTATAGATTGCAAAGATACTTTAAGATATTTCAACTATATTATCCTAAAATATTGGTATCATCCTAAACACTTAATTTTAATCCTAAAATTTGTAAATCCTAAAATACTCAAACTGATGGAAATGGTTTAATTGTCAATGCTAAGATTTTTCATAAAAAAAAAAGAAAAAAATATTTACAAAAAAAAATATGGTGGTAAGTTAGAAGTAATAAAACGTTTGATAAAATGGTAGCCATAACGCGTGTACTTACGCTTGGTGTGTAATTGCGTCAACGTACGAAGTTCCAATTATGGGGTACGCGAAGAAGGAAAGCAAAGTTTCCAATTATCTCGAACCGCGTCCGTCGCCTCTCTTTTTGCTCGTGTGCCTTCCCCTCGGGATAAAACTGACGCGGATCGTTCGTGCTCGTGCTTCACCTGGATCACAGATCGGAGAAACGATCGGTTTCGATGTTGGGCTCCCCGGAACAGATATCACAGAATTGCTTGCTTGTATCGTCTCTTCCTTCTTCTTACATACATCCATAGTGAAAGTCAAAATCATATTACCTTCGATTGACCTCGTATATCATCACTAAGGAAATTAATAGACTCCCTAGTTTCGAAATTTCAACTTTCTTTTATCCCACTCTCTCTCTCTCTCTCTTCTTCTTCTTCTTCTTCTTCTTCTTCTTCTTCTTTTTCTTGGGTTGAAAGTATAAATAGATTTGTGCGGGATTTTTTAACACCTACTAATAAGTTTATATTTTAATATTAATTATACTTATTTTATATTTATTTTATTTTTTTTTTTTTATTAATTTATTTGTGCAAATTATTTTGTACATTTTGTATTTTATTTTTCCAACCCTTACTAATTATTATTTCTATTTTATTATCTTTTATTTATTTATCTAGCTTTGTTTCAGTTTAATTTTTAAAATAATTAATTAAATATTATTATCATATTTTTTCCTTTTAATTTTAAATTTACTTATTATATCTTAATATTTACAAAAATAAACGTTACAATAAACTAATACCATTATATAATAATAATAATAATAATAATAATAATAATAATAATAATAATAATAATAATAATAATAATAATGATAATAAGTTGAATTTAATTATTTTTATCGGTTGACAATCCCTGACGTAGTAATCTCAGCAAGAAGATTAAATCGCATATCATGTATCATGAAACTCATTAATCACGCGGTACTCATATCATACCAACGTGATCGAAGATTCATCGGTATTCATTCTTTAAATCGAGTAGTTACGAATGAGAAAGAGAGAAAAAGATTTCCAGGAAGGAAAGGATGCACCACTCATCCCAACATGATGATGTGCACGCGTGCGCTCGCGCGTTATGAGCGCAGAATGGTCTCGACATACATAAACGCAGATCGATGACCAAAATGCCACCACCTGCCTTTCTCACCCAATTTAATTTGTCACCAAGCACACGCTCCTCTGAAAATGCACCGAATAAGATCGGAGATGAAGAAGAGGCGAAAGGCAAGGGGGTGGGAGGAGGAAGAAGAATAAATAAAAGAAGATGAAACGTAATTCGACTTTCTCCGTTTGTCTTTCCTTTGCTAAAGAGCAAAAAGTGTCGTTTTTTAACAAATATCTTTTTTTTTCTTAATTTTTTTGTCCCCCTTCCCTTCATCTTCTTATTTCTATCTCTCTTTATCTCTGTGGACATTTAATTTTGGTATGAAAAGAATCGGCCGGTGGTAGTTGGCACCCGCAGCGCAGACGGGGACAAAATCGTAATCGAAAATAAGAAATGGTTGGAGAAAGGGTTGGGAAGGAGAGGGATGGATGGAAGGGAATACTCAACATTCCAAAGTTAACTTGGAAGCTTTCTCTGTCCTTCCTTCTCTTTCGTAGTCGTTGACGGAATCATAAATACGAGTTTTATACTATCTGCACCTGGAGATTCCCTCGCTTTGCCACTTTTTGGATTTTCGCGCTATCGCCTTCTTTGCCTTAAACGGGAAAGCCCGGTCTGTACTTATTTGGTCGCGGGTCGAAGGAGAGAGTGATACTACGTGTCTCTCCATCTTTATCTCCTCCTCCTCCTCCTCCTCCTCCTCCATCTCCTTCTCATGTTCCTCCTTTTCTTTCTCCTCTTTTTCTTCGTCTGGAACATGCGTGTATTTTACGGTGTTGTGTCTCTAGACACTCAAAGATAAAAAAACCTTCAAGATTTAATTTTATGATAGAAACATGATTAATTAGACATTTATAATTATTATTCATTATAAAATTTAATCTATTCATGCAAGATAAAAAAAAAAGAGTCCATTTTTCAAACTCGAAACTATCTGTTTAGTTTCCTTTTTTTTCTTTTTTAATAAATATAAGAATAAATTGAATATAATTTTATTTTTTGTTGTATAATTTTATTTTCAATTGAATTTAGAAAATAATTTCAAGACATTCGGATAAAATGATAACTAGTTAATTAATTATTTTTTGTTTTGTTTACACTACAGATTTGAAATTAGCAATGTTGAAAATGAAGTTTAATAAGGAATATCCTGATTGTAAAAATCAGAGGACCAAATGGCGTCCCGACTGGACGAATTACAGTAGGGTAGATTAACGATTAGCAATTAACTCTGAGAATATCCTATAGTTGAATGTCCGATATACTGGAAGGCCTCACGCCCATTTTCCTGCTTCCCTTAGCTCCCCTTCAGCTGATTTCCGTTCCGTCGGAAACATCATATGGCGTATTAATTGGATCGGTACCGGACCAACCAAGGGAAGATTCATTTTCGATAGACACCTACGATACATGCTAAACCATTATCTTCTGTGATCCATGAATGGTCGTACTAACTAACACTCATACTACTAAAATAATATAATGAATATCTGTATAATATTATTTATTCGTTGTTTTTAACAAATTCTATGCAATAACATTTTATTTATATTATTTATTATAATATATTTTATATTATTATATAATATAAATAATATATATATATATATATTAGCATATACATAATATAATATAAATAAAATATAATATAAATATATGTATAATAGCATTGAATAATAAAAAACTTATTATAGTTATTTTTATAATTATTATTACTTTTAATTAAATAACATATTTTTCTTATTTTAAAAATATTTCTAATTTCAATCACAATTTTATGAATATTACATAAAACATTAAATTATGTTTCCATCATTGATTTTGATCCAGATTTATTCTCTCCATCTCAAAATTATCCAAATTCGTATCATTTTTTATTTCACAAATATTTGAATAAACAAATTCATTTTTGTTTTGTTATTTGTTATTATACTGAGGTTTTTTAACGCGTGCCATGTGGCATACACAATTTCACACCTAAGGGGGATCCAATCGATTTTCCACAGTTCGATCGAAAGGGGCAGGAGAAATTACAAGGGTCGATACAATTTTGATTGTTTGGAGTTTCATTTGATCCTACCGTGTGTTCTCTCAACTGAATATTTTTTATCTAACAAAATAAAAATTTATAAAAAAAAAAGAAACATCAATTATAAAGAATGAAATGTATTCAGCATCAATTGTAAATCATTTTTAATGAAAGATAAGATATTTCATTGATCTAATCAAATTATCATATATATACTAAATAATGTACTTGTATTAATTGACTGTCTTTTCGAACAGTCTTTTAATCGTAATTTAAAAAGTGATCTTTTGGGAGAGACCGTGAGTATAACCTTCAACGAAAGTTCCCACACACACACACACACGTGATACCGCGTCAAATATATGCGAAGGATAATAAAAAATATGCAGGAAACGTACAAACGTTCTTTCTAAGCTTTAAATACACGTCCAATCAAGCGATATACGGGCCAGGTGGTATCAACTAAAACCGTCATATTATATATCTCATCGAACGAAATTTAATATTTTCTTCTCTATCTCGATTTACATACATGTCCAGACAGACATTGAAAAGAGAAACAGAAAAATTCAAAAACAAATTTATAAATAAAACAAAATATTACCTAATCGATTTCTACCTTTGAAAGAAAAAAAAAGAAACTCAAGTTAAAATATTTATGTACCAACATAAGTCTTAGCAAACCACAATAATTTCTATCTCATTTTCCTCCAATTACATACATGGATATAAAACAAAAACAACTTAAAAATGAAATAATATTACTATATCAATGCTTACCTCTTTCAATAGCAACACTAATCGAAATACTTAAGCATCATCATCATCATCATCATCATCATCATCATCATCATCTTAAAAAATAAAATTACATTTTTATCAATTTTATTTTGCAATTTGATTTTTATAAACTCATGAAGGAAAACAAGGAACCAAATTACAGACGATTATTATTATACGTTTAAAAAAATCATATAATTTATATAATAATATAATATTATTATATTATAGTTTATTTATTTATACATCATATATATATATAAAATTTTATATAAATATAATATAATAAATGAATGAAACAAAAAATAATAAATCATATTCGTGATCTAAAAAATCTTTTGTTTCTCGTAGTGTGTTTCATGGTCATAGACACCCGCACACATTTACAAACAAGGAAGAATTAAAGAAGACTCATCCCTACTGAAATGGTTTTTTTGGGGGGCCAGCAAACACGCGTAGGACACGTGGCACATAAGTATAATAAAAAAGATGATTCTATAGCGTGGATCAGTGACCTCGTGTCTCTTCTCAAAGCCGGCAGCAAAGTGTCTCGTCATTTTGACAAAATCGAAACAACTTCAGAAAGAGAGAGAGAGAGAGAGAAAAAGAAAGAAATTACCTTTGATGTCGACTTTAGAATGTACGATACGTTAAAGGATCAATTCTATTCGACCATGTCGAATTGCAATTTTGTAGGATTAATACTAATCGAGTAGGATTTATAAGCACATGGCTACATTTGTAATTAACACTAAATGTTATTCATTACTTTCGGATTTCTATTTGCAATTTCAATTCTATCTTTGAATTAGTTAAACGTTATTGCATTTTTGGTTTTTCTTTTGGTTTTTTTTATTTGACACGAATATTGTTGCTATTATTATTAATAATTTTTTGCGAGTTAAAGAAAATATTTTATTACCATTTGAAGAAAATATTTTGATAAAATATTTATAAAATAATATTATTTTTAAATAATATATTTTATAAAATATTTGATTACCATTTAAGGGAAATATTTTATTACCATTTAAAGAAAATATTTTTATAATATTTAAAAACCCGAATCTTTTAACAAAAATATTATTAAAACAAAACATTTTTTAATCAAATATTCCGATATTTGTCATCGTTCTAAACATTTTTTGTAATTTTGTAATTTTATTTACCAACTAGTGCACTTTTACATTCACCAAAACTGATAAAAAAAACACTAATCGTAAATATCTAATTATTAATATAAAAGAAAACTTCACAAATATCGAGAAACAATCGATCATTGGTATAACCACGTAAAAATGATTTTTATGTCCGTTCTGAGTGACGTTTTTTTTTTCTTCTTTTTCTTTTTTTACCAGCAGGTAAGCTTTTCACAGGGAAATGAAGACGATTGCCGCGATCAATTTCGTAAAATCGAGCAGGTGATGAACGATCGCTTTGAAGGGTTCTCCGGCGAGCATTCACGACGAAGGGTCGATGAATCCATCGATAAAGAGATCTTACCAACAGTTAGCTGAAGAAAACTCACGTATACATACATACATACATACATACATATATACATATATATATATATATATATAAATATATTCGGGGCAGGTCATGAATTTATATCCATCTTTTATTTTATTTTATTTTTATTTTTTTTTTATTTATTTCATCCACACAACACGTTTCTTATTTAAGAGAATATACTTATTATACTTATTTTTTTATTATTATTATATTCATAAGTATATACGCTCCTCTCTTGATATAAGTATTTACACGCTATCTTAATTTACAGTAACATTATTATTATAGTTTTTTGTTGTCTTTTAAATCAAACTATTTAAAATAATTGTGTATTATTTTTATATAAATTTTGTAATATCTTTTCATTTTATTTTATTTTCTACCACACATTATATATACGATTGTCATACTCAGAATAAATTGAGGAACGAGTATTTATACCTATATTCACAAATAATTATATATATGTACGTAAAAAAAAAAAAAGAAAATGCAGAACATACGTGCAACATGTATGTATGTTCAGAATTGAGAACGTTCTTTTCGAACGTTAGCAATATGACAGAAATCAGCTCGAAAATAGTAAACGTATAACGTATTCTTATCTTGCCGCATAGCGATGCATTAATGAAAGTTAGACAGAGAGAGAGAGAGAGAGAGAGAAATAGCATATGGTATATCTTCGCGAAAGCCGAACTGCAACGTCTGCGATGCAAGCCAACGTCTGCGATGCAACAGATGGTGCGTTGTGTGGTGTTTGCGTGGCTCGGCTTGCTTCGGTTCGGCTCGTGTTGCACCCCCGCCTCTTTTACAACAACTACATTTATATATATACATATATATATACACACACATACATAGATACACCTACAATTTCATACACATTGTTCGTGCCCAACTCTAATCCGCCTGGACTCGTGCCACGTATATTTCACGGTGCGTAAGTAGAAGAAGAATAAAAATAAAAATAAGAAAAAGAAGAAGAAGAAGATGGTAAAAAGGTAAAGGTAAAAAGAAGAAAAAGGGTGGAAGAAAATAAATAAAGAAGAAGAAGAAGAAGAAGAAGAAAAAAAAATATTGGACTGGAGCCAGAGGGCGAGCGAGCGGGCGGGCGAGTTCATGCACAGCACCCGGTAGTAATTTGCGGTGGTGCGTGCGCACGAGATTTGCAAGAATATTATTACACCCTTTTCTTCGGCGGGTCCTATCCAGCCGCCTCACCAACACCGCCCTTTCATTATTCCGTTCAACGACTTCCGCATTGTCGCGAATATCTACGAGCACCTGTCATCGACTAGATCATTTCTTCAATTGATTCTTTTTTTTCATCTTTGATTTATCGTACCAACATTTTACAAGTTTTTTTTTTTTTAATCATACCTCCCCCTCGGTGATCATAAAAGTAATTTAATGTTAATTTTATATATTTAAATTACAATGATATATAATTATTTTAGCAAATTATTTAAGTAGTATAATAGGATTGTTTAATAGATTACAGATTATATTAATTTAATATATATATATATATATATATATATATATAGAATAATATTAAATATATATTATAATATTATTATATATTATATTATTATATTATTATATTTATGTTATATAAATATATATTATGTTATATATTAAATTGTATATATATATATATATATATATATATAATATTTTATATATTATAATTATTTTATATATATTAATTAAATTATTTATGAAATAATTTAGAAAAAAAAGAAATATTAAAAGACTATTACAGTCCAGTTATTTACCACATTTCTATAATTACATTTTATTTTTACAATAAAATAAAATAATTTAAATAGAAATATATATATACAGTAGCACAATAAATAGAATTCCAATTTATAATTATATGAATCAATGATCAAAATCATTTACCGTCTTGTCAAATGTTTGATATTTGATGAATTAAATGAATTCCTTGTTTCTATGACATTATAAGATGATAATATTTAATTAGTTTAAACATCCGATTAAATATATAAATATTTATGTATATTTATCTTGCAGATGTTTGAAAATTTTCAATGTTCCCACCGTTTATTAATTTATTGTATCATACCTTGTAGAAATTCAATGTTCTCATACATCATTGAGCCTATCCAATTTAAATAGCTACAAGAAAGTTAAGAGCATTCAACTTGGCTAGAAATATACATATACATATAAACTATACAACAGAGTATGTTGGAACGATCTAAGGGTGCACCTGCAAGAGCCTGCATGTAATTAAACGTATCATTTAAAACGATCCTACTACGGATCCCTTTGTATTCCGGTATAGTATTTATTCCTGTTAGAAATGGAGTTTGCTTAAAAATTTCTAATAAACTATTACTATTTAATGAAACTTTCAAAAATTCAAATAACAAATACCTTATTGACTATAAGTTTATATAAATGTTAAGGATGTTACAAATTTGATTAATTTCTTTTTAATATTAAGTATTAATATTTTTCCATATGTCTTTATGCAAATATTTATGCAATTATATTTAAAATATATATTATTATATATGTTTTATTATATAATATATATATTGTTATATATATTTTATTATATAATAATATATATTTATATTTAAATAATTGCAATATTGAAAATTATTGCAATATTTTTAATTGGTTGCACTTATTAAATTAAATTCTCAATAGGGTTGTAACATGATGACTATATTTATTGACTATAATTTTATATAAACGTTACAAATTTGATTGGTTTTTATTTCTAAATATTCAGTATTAATATTTTTCCATATATATTGGAAAATTATTGCAATATTTTTAATTAATTGCACTTATTAACTTCACAAATTCTTAATAGGATTGTAACACGATGTTCAAAGTAATGTTAATAATAATTTTGCACAATTACAATTATTCTAACAAAATAAATTCTTCTTTTTTAAGGATCATTTTCTTAAATAGTATTATCTTGAAATAATATATTAATAAAAGATGTTAAATTCTATGTAAATTGTTGGATGGTAAAACGCACGTGTTAAGAACCAGTAAAATTACGTTACTCATTTCTATTACCGATCTATAGAACTACAAGTGCAGGTGGATTTTAACCGTTAAACACGTTAACAGGATCTAAAACGAAGACGTTAACTATGGTACTTTAAAGTATTAATCCTCTTCCAAGTAAAGGGGGTAGGTAACATTTCTCACGCACGTGTGTTTCTAAAGTCAAAAAAAAATACTTTTCAAACTTTTCGGGTTAGAGTTCCTCTTCTCTTCGTTGCACCTGCGAATCCCACGCTTTTAAAGAATCTCTAAAGCAACTTCCGTTTTATAAGTAACACTATTATCATACCAATCGAGAATAAAATACATTTTCTTGTAACTAGATGCACAGAAAAAATGTTTTAGTTCTAATCTAATTTATTTCCATTGATTATTTTATTTTGAGCTCCATTAGTTTTAATGTTCAAACTTCAACTAAAAGTATATTTATTAACAAATGAATAAATAACTATATATCTATGTATAGTTATACAACTATATAATAATAAGAGTAAAATATTATATTATATAACTAAATAATAATAATAATAATAATAATAATAATAATAATAATAATAATAATAAAATATTATATTTGCAATCACAATAACAGCAAGACCAAATAAATATTAATTTTTAATTAACAATTATTTAATTTACAATTTACAATTGGTTACAATACATTGAATGTTAAAATGTTTTCTTCTACCTTAAAAAACAATTCTAAAAAAATAAATACATTGACACAACCCTGATGCAACCCTTCGACAAAACCCTGATGCAACCCTTCGACAAAACCCTGATGCAACCCTTCGACAAAACCCTGATGCAATCTTGAAAAAAATGTATGTACGAAAAACATAGTTAAAATATACATTGCATAATTTTACTGCACATTCTATAGAATGTCCGGATTCTGTACATTGACCGTAACATATATACTTACTTACCAAATTAGATAATTCACACATTTACCGTTTCTTAAATGCATCTGGTTTTTCGTTCCATTTACCTATTTAAATTACATTCTTCTTTTTACAATCAGCCCCAATTTGGGATCAATTGCAGCAATCGCCATTTATGGTTATCAAAATCTCGAATAAGAACCGCTATCGAGAAGAGATTACTGTGTTCTTTAATAAAATGTACAATCTTCGAAATATAAACTGTTATATACTTCTTTAATACATTCTATAAAAACAAAATAAAAAAAAAATAAAAATTGTGAAAGTATACTACTTTCTTTTACATGTTAATTTGAAGATTTAATAAAAAAAATTTTTAAAATATGCATATTATTATGTACGCGCGAATTTCATTATATTATATATTTATATATAATATATAATATTTATTATAATATATATTTAATTTATATATATTATATTTATATAGTATATTTATATAATATAATTATATATTATAATATATAATTATATNTATAATTATATAAATATATAATTATATATAATAGTATATATTATTATATATAATATATAGTAATTAAAATTTATAATAATATCGATATATTATTATATTATACAATTATTATTATATTATATAATAATTATAATTTATAATTATATCACTCACAATATATAATTATATATAATATTTATTATATTTATTTAATTATTTTATATATTATTAATATATTATTAATTATATATATATATATTATTAAATTAAATTATATTAATATTATATATAATAATTTAAATAATAAAAATTTAAATATATGTAAATTATTAATTATATTAATATAATTATATATTGAAATATTTCATATAATTTTATTATATATAATATATATAATATATTTTAATGTAAAATTTAAACAAATTTTATTCGTATTTTTAAAATCAACATTCAACCAAAGTTTACTCAACCCAATATACGTGTCATATTTAAAAAGATCGATAATAAAAATAAATGATAATAATAAAAATATGTAATAAGTATAAGTGTAATAAATAATAAAAAGTGTAAGAAATAAAAATACGAGGAAAGGTTATAAGAAAAACATTTTATTCAATCAATATCTTCTTTGATAGCAATAATAAACATATTTTTGGTTTATCAACTAATGCAAATTGAATCATTCGTACTTGCACTTATTCTTTTCTCTCCTCGCATAATCGCTAAAATTTACTTATCTATCCCATCTATTATCTTTTTCTCTCTCTTTTTTATCCTTTTTAAAACCCCATACTTGTTCCCATTCTTTTAACATACATACGAGTGGCATGCATTCGCATAATCAATCTAGATTCGATAGAACGATAGGTTATACTTAATTATCTATTGGTTTGATTTTTTTTTTTTAATCTTATATAATAATATCATCTTACAAAGTAAACTATACAAATTATTATTCGCAACTAACTAACGTTGACAATGTATTATTATTAAATTCGTGTATCGAATAGTCGTTGAAATAAAACACAAAAATAAAAAAAAATAAAACAAACATTATTAATGAACTTTTGGAGAACAAATAAAAGAAGAAATTTCGAAGCCAATGATGATGATACTGTATAAATAAAACTATTATCCATAAATTCGTTCATACATCAAGCATTCACACTAACAAACATACGCGCACGAGTAAATAATTCTTAATTTAAATATACTAATTAATTACTAGCGCTTAAGAAGGACCTAAGGCTTTGATTTTTGTTTCGGGTTTTTAATAGTACAATAATTTATTCCAAATGTTTTCTTATCGTCAAAATTGTTTTTTTTTTATACATTTTTCTTTGTATGTCATTGAATTGATAAAAACCCGAAGATTACCAATCAGCCGGGTCCATTTTTATACTATCTTTGGTCCTCTAGCCGCTATGATTTTCTTTTTTTTTGTTTTTACACATCGGATTTCAATATGTGAAACATTTTGCATACATTTCCTGTTATCTAGTACTTTTTTTTCCTTTTTTAAGATATATATATATATATATATATATATATATTTTACAATTGATCATTTAAAGAATCATTCACAAAGAATGTACATATATAAATTTATTTATTATATATATATATATATATATATGTTTATGTATATATAATATATGTACAGTAGAGCATAGATTATCTGGATGTGTTAATTATTTTAAAATTAATTAATCAAATATTTAATAATTCACATATATATATATAATATTGTATTGAATATACTTTAATTATATATGCAACAGTATTTTTATTATGAGCAACTTCAAATACATAATAAATTTTATAAATATAATCAATATATGCAATTTATTTTTGTCATACAATTATCTATATATATATTTGTTTAAATAAATCATTAAATTTAATTTTTTTTAAATTGCCTAATGCTTAAATCGATTTATGACATAATTAATATAATTTAATTCTTTCAAACCAATTATCATATTGAACTTGTTCCTAAAATTTATTTCGTATAATCTATGCTCTACTTTAGTTGAAAAGAACAATATTGAAAATTATTTATAGAAAATAATAATATAAATTTTCGAGTGTGTACCATTCACATTTAGATACATTGTATAGATGCGTATTATATTATATTGAAAAATGTGGATACAAGAAAAAAATTAATAAATTATACACGACGCGTAAATAGTTCTATTTATTATCGTTATTTTTTTTTCTTTTTTTTTCTTTTTTTTTTTTATTATCGTGCGATAGAAAAAAAAAACATTCTCTTCTAACTTTACAACTTTGGCTTTGATAGACTATGATAGTTTTTAATAGATTAAGAGCGTTCTACTTTAAATAAATATTAATAATAATTAATTTTGAATTAATTATTAATTAAGAAATAAGAAGAAAAAAAGTATTCTAATAAAAAAAAATGTTTTTAAAAAAAAAGTATCTAATTGTAAAACATTGGGAAACGAAATGTTTCCATTAATTTGTCCAAATTTTTGTTTTTTTCTTTCTGCAAGAATAAAAATTACCTGATGAGATAAAGCCATAATAATAATAACAAATAATATTTGTAATTTAGTTGATATATCGTGAAACGTTCCATTTGGAAATTATCCATATGCGTCTAAGTAGTATTAATTATTTATAAATAATTAATAGCAAATAAATAATTCTGTTATGTGTAATGGCAACATGATAATATCCACAAGAAATTGTTTATAATAATTATTCCAAAATTTGCATTAATTTTGTCGAATACATTGGACCTTTTTTGATGCCACCATCTTCAAAATATTTATCGTACTTGAATAATAAATTTTTATTTAAGTATTATTTTTTTATATGTATATATTAGCACGTGCATTCATCCACACACATACATACATACATACATACGCACAAAAAACGTATAGAAATTCATCAACAAAACTATTGGACGGTTCGTGATATTTTATAATTTATGAATTAATAATTAATCATTGTTAAATGTTTATAGAATATAATTTTTGTTTATACAAATAATTCTATATAAATTTGTATACTATTCAAACCTTCTCTCTCTACATGTTATATATATATATATATATATATATATATATATATATATATATATATATATGTATGTATGTATATATAATATTTCGATAGATAATATTTTTTAAAAGACGACACACCCAAATTATCGTCCTATACAATTAGATGCATAAAAATTTCATTAACCTTAACACCGCGATTATCGATAAACGCAGCACTTTTTTATTTTTTTTTTATTTTTTTTTTCTTCTAATAATAATAATTTATTAACATTGTTTAATATATTATTTAATAATATAAATTTTGTCATTGATACGAATTAAGTGAAACTAACATAAGTGCAACATTTAAGCTTTCTTTTTTTTTCTTATTATTGTATGCAATAATTAAATTCAAAAGAGAGAGAGAGAGAGAGAGAGAGAGAGAGAAAGAAAGAGAGAGAAAAAGAGAGAGAGAGATAAACAAAAGCTCATTTTTTACAATCGCGTGTGTTAGTTTCATTCGATGAGTTTGCTTTGATAGAAACCAACGCAAGATAAAAAGAAGAAAAAAACAAACTAAAAAACAGGAATAGGAGTACACACACGTGATAGGTGGTGGACACCCTATTCAAAATCAAACGCAGTGTCTTAAAGAATAACACAATATTCGCGTGTTATTTGAAACTTGATCTAACCTGTTCATACGTCCGGTTACACACGCGAATCTGCTTTTATGATTTCATTGTCGTCCTTTCATTTTCTTTTTTTTCTTTTTTGCTATAATGTATATTCTTGCTAAAATTGTTTATTCTTTTTCTTTCTATCCTTCCTTCCTTCCTTCCTTTTCACATTTTACGTTTGTATTTGTTACATAATTGTGACGTACGAAATAAAAGGAATATTTATATAAGGAAAAAGATATGAAAACAATCAACGTTAATGGTTCAATCGATACGAAACAAGTGTTGGAAGAAACAAATGATCCATTAAGTATACTTTTTAATATAATGGCACTTTTTCTAATTTATGTTTCGTGTTTTGTCGAACTACTATTTCATACATCAAGAAATATTTGTATTTTCATTCATTTAAAGAATTATTAATTCAATTTATACATATATCTTTCTCTTTCTCTCTCTCTCTCTCTCTCTCTCTCTCTCTCTTTATTTGAATTTGTTGTTAAGAAATATTTCATAAATTTGATATATAACGTTACTCACCTACGTTGGAAATATTGAAAAATCTATCTCCACCATCGAAGCATCTAAAAAACATCGTCGTAATATGTATATCTATAATATATCCTAATTGTACACGATAATGAATGGACGAATGAATGGACATTATTTTTTTATCTTTTAAATAATTATTAGATATATGCAAAAATTATAATCTCGTTTAATTTATTTTAATTCTTTAAGATTTGAAAGAAGAAAATAGAACCACTTTTCCATTAGAAATTAACAAACTGTCTGCTAAGTTATTGACAATAGCACAATTAAAATAAATAAATGTCATTAGAACATTCCAATGATCTAAATGAATTTAAATAAAAAAAGAATTAAACGAGATTAAAATAATTGCATAATCAATAGTACTAATATCTCATTTAGCAAGTAGCAATTGGATCGTGAACTATTTACAAGGTAAATATTGTAAAGGTGTGAGAATAACAGTAATAATAATTAATAGTAATAGTAATAGTAGCAAATAAGTAAATAAGTGTGGGGTTTGAATTAGAGGGAGACGCTTGGCATGCGCTCGGTGATCCCATGGAATCGTTGTGTACACCTGCAAGAATAAGGAAAGGGCTTTGGGTGAGACGAATCTCAGCTGCTGTTGCTGCTACCCGGAACCGGTATCGTTCTGTACGGGGCTGTGTTACTGTTGCTGCTGCTGCTGTTGCTGCTGCTGTTGCTGTTACTGTTGCAGTTGATGCCGTTGGCAGTGGTACCGGAGTGTACCTGTGCTGGTGATAGTTGTTGTTGTTGTTGTACCACTCCTTGTGACGTTGTCTGTGGTAGTGGTAGTGGTAATGGTGGTGATGCTTGTTGTTGTGGTGGTGGTGATGGCGTGCACCGAACTTGGCCGGTGTTGTTTCGTTGAACGGCACTTTGTTCACCGACACCAGACGATGCAACCTGAAGCGAACGATAATCTAACGCAGGCGCCGCTGGATGTTGACCTTCCCTATGCCTTCTTAAATCCACCTTCCTTTGAAATGCCTTGTCACATAGACCACATTGGAATGGCTTGTAACCCGTGTGCTTACGCATATGAGTTATCAGATTGCTACTTTGTGAAAATGCTTTACCGCATACCACGCATTTGTGTGGTTTCTCACCTAGAACATATATTTAATGATATCGTTAAAATTTATCTTAATATAAATTATTATTTATTTAATATAATTCATTTAGAAATATAATTCTACTAATCAAAAAAATTTGTCAATGCATTTTATTTTATGACTCTGTTTTTATACTATTAATTTGATGTTAATATTAATTGATATCACGATGTGTTATTTTTTTTTTTTTTAATGACTAATCTAAAAGATTATCTTGAAAGGGAATCGCACGATTGGGAATCGGAATTGCATAGTTTATATCATGCGCATCGGTTGCCGATCATAAATTCGATTATCAACAGAAAAGACGGGATATGGTTTGGAATAATGAAGCAAGGTTAATCAAACGCAGCTGTATCAACTAATAAATCGTACGGTTGGACGCGTTTCGATGGCGCAACTCATAGGATGTAGCTTTGCGTCAATACCGATGAGTAAAAAATGATAATTTGTTTAAAATGATCTTGCCGAGAAACGAAGACGGTTTTTCCCTCGATATATAAGTGGATATCGATACTGAAATCGAAAGATTCCATTGTAGATGAGTAAAGTACAACGACCTGCCGATTATTATCTACATGTTGATTCACTTTCAAAACTGTCGCGAACAAATTCGATTTATATTTTTAATTTATTCTTCTTCTTCTTCTTTTCAAATCGAATAAGAAGTGCAACGATACGTAAAAGGGGAACACTTGGATGAGTATCAATGCAGATAAATTGAAAGAACATAATTACGTATAGCATAATAATTCTTGCAATAACGACGAGGTCTACCACACGTTAAAACGTAATTTCATTTTTTCCAATTCAATAACAAAACACGGACAACATTTTATTTTGCAGTGTCACAAAATTACTGATCAAACATAAAATCACGATTATCATGTATTATCGTTAAATTTTTCTTCTCTTTGTTGACACGAATATAAATTCATATTATAACATTTTATGCATACGTATTTTAAATAATATTTACATATCTACCTAATATGAACAATTTTCTTCAAACATCATTGTATCAATAATCAAAATCAATTTGATTGATATCCTAAAAATAGGTTTCAAATAAATCTATCGATAATACTCTAAGCTTAAAAATAATTTATCAAAAATATTTGTCGGTGCGTTCTTGAAGAAAATTAAGGGATGCACCTAGCTGACAACAAAAAAGAAAACAAAAAACCTTCGCATACGAATAAACATCGATGACAATATTATCCGTAAAGATAGGAATCGAGGAATTCCTTAGGGAAACAACTAGGTTATTTCAAGTCGATCGATATAATTTGATGAAAAGGAAGAAAGAAGAACAAAACGAAAGAAGAACAAAAAAAAAAGAAGAACAAAAAGAAAGAAACAACCCTGATCGTACACTTCTAAGTTCATACATAAAAAATAGAAAGGAACGATCGAGTGATCGTATAAGCCAATAGCTTAGTTTTTTCCCCCTATAAATATCCTAGGTATTTCTATGAACATCGATAGCCAGGAAGGAACTAGCCAACTAAACACAATAAACGATAGGATGATATTAAAAAGAATACTTTCTAACTACTAGGTTACTCACAATCATTTTTACCAATCTTGACGCACATTCACATATAAAATACTATACATACATATATGTAAAAATAAAAATGAAAACTTACTAGACGACTGGTCGCATAAGCTAATGACAATAAAACTGAAAGAAAGGAAGAAAGAAAGAAAGAAATAAAGAAGAGGGTCGAACAGAGACAACTCGCAAAAGGCTTTTTCTAAAAGTCCTTCGGTCGGACGTCTAACGTCGATCGTGGGGTTGCGATAATAAAGGTAAACAGCTGTTCCTCCGTTACGTCGCCATCGAAATTCCGAGCAAACAATTTTGCGATTATAAAGCGACGATAAAAACGCGTGTATCCTCGGAGTTGGAGAAGGACATTGTCGGTGTTCTATATGTGTATGTGTATGTATGTGGTAGTAGTGTTACATCGTCCTCGAAAGGCGTCGCCGTTAAGATTCTATCGAAAAGGAATTAATTTTCTCACCACTTCAGGTTTGCCCTCAACATCCACCATCACTAAACAGTAAACCCTATAGCAAAGAACACCCCCCTTAACCTACACCCCCCCCCCTGGCAACGTACCGATAGTTAGAAAATGCTTGCACTTTCAGTACAAATTTTTATCACATTTATGTTTAAGAAGAGAAAGAAAGACAATAGAAATGTATTTTAGATAGAATGTATGTATGTGTACATGTAGGATAGATATGATAGAATACACTTTCTTCGATATCAAGCATAAGTATTATATGTACAACAATACACATACACATAGGAGAAGGGAAGTCAATTTTTCCTGGTAAATTGGCCTAAGTTACGTGCCGTATAACGAGCGATATCGGCGAATAATATTCTCTGGAGAACGGTAGACCCTTGCTCGGGGAGTGAAAAGTATACTAAAACGTTTGCTAGAACTATATATATATATATATATAGTATTCCAACCAAGCCGTTACAAGACACACACATAAGAGAGAAAATAAACTTATAAACTATCTGAGTGTGTACACCTAGTGAGGTGACGTGCTCGTTGTATTTCACGATTGTCTGTTACGATAAGTTACTTGTTTCTGATATCAAGACGATTCTCGATTTTTGTCATAAATTTCAACCTTTACTTCGGTCATCGTTCCGTTTCGTTTCGTTTTACACATAAGGGAATTTTCTTTTTTATCAACTAATTTATTTTACCCATACCATTTTATCTTTTCGTCTATCGTGTCGTCTAATATTATTTCTTTTTATTTATTGTCGTTGTTCGTTCGATAACATTGATAAAAGGTTTACTTTTTTTTTCATAAAAAAAATTAATATAATTGTAATATTAAATAAAACGTAATATCAAATAAATATCTAAATATTAGATTTTATTATTATATATATTATAAAATAATATCTTTTTTAATTCCATAATTTTTCAATTTAATTTAAATGTCACAATTATAGGAACATCTTAAATATAATGACAAAAAATTGATATTTAATATAATATAAAATATAAAATAAATAATAAAATATATAAATGTCACAAAATTATAGAAACACCTTTATTGGATATTCTTAAATATAATGAAAAAATTGATTTAATATAAAATATAAAATAAATAAGAAAATAAATAATTTGCAAATGTGTTTAGGGGTTCAGTGACAGTGTTACAATTATCAGGACACCTTTATTGGATATTCTTAAATATAATGAAAAAATTGATTTAATATAAAATATAAAATAAATAAGAAAATAAATAATTTGTAAATGTGTTTAGGGATTCAGTAACAGTGTTACAATTATCAGAACACGTTTATTGGATATACTTATAATTAGATCGAATGAGAAATCGATATCAGTTATATTATAAATTCTTTCTCATCTCAATCTATCTATTTAGTTTATCTACCGTCTCTCTTTTTTAATTCAGCGTATCGGCGATCATCGCATTATCGGATATACCATTACAATTATTATCTTTCACATGACAGAAGAAAGAATGGTAGAGTCCACGAGGACTATTGAATATTGTTGTCGCACTGTTCCGCCACTTCGTTCCTGTCATCGCACCTATCTACTCACTTGCGCGAAGAAAAATACAATTATAGTAATTGCCGTCTAGGATTCGATCACCATAACTTTGTTGAGTCAAGGCAAAAGAAATGAAGGAAGAAAGAACAAAAAAAAAACGATAAGAGAGAAAAATAGTAGAGAAAATTGAACGACTACTTTTGTTCATCCATACTAGCACCGCTTTTTTTAGAGAAATAGACGAGCTTTTTTATTTCTTTTTTTTTTTTTTATAGAAATAAGAACACGAGCTTTCCGAAATAAATTGATGGTAGTAGTAAAAAACAATACCTTAGGCACGTTTGTTTTTTTCCAATCGATTTGTACTAAGGTGAAATATGCTTGTTAAATATAATCAAAGTAAGTTAAAAAGATTCCTTTAGATAATCGTCTTTAAATCAACAAAATTGTGCATAAACCTAAGATTAATATAAATAATATTTATCTAAAACAATACAGTTAGAACAAAAATCACGTATAGAAAAATAAATCAGTGAATGGGTCCAGATGAATCCTGTCGAATTCGTGTCAGTGACCGAAGCCTTGCTCATCATATACACACTTACATATACATAAATACATATATATTTATATATAAATATATTTATAGGAAGGAAGCAGCAAGCATATCGATCCATTCCGACTCTCATTACCAGCCCCTTACCGACCGACTTAAATATTTACCGACCGAAGCGTTCACTTGGTGGCCGATTTTAATGATAGGAGAGGTAGAGAATCGTATCTGCGACAAGCAACGTGTGGGTGTATGCTTGTGTTAGTCAGTGCTACACGTTCGAGTAAACGCGGCCGCGAATACTCGCGAGTTCGCGCCTATCATTCGGAGCATGCAAGTTGAAAAGAGAAAATGAGAGAGAGAGAGAAAGAACAGGTTAGGATGACCGTTGGGGGTGGGTGGTTAGGTGGTGAGTTTGTGGTTGTTGGTTGGTGGTGGTGGTGGTGGTGGTGGTCGCTTAATTATGCACGACTCGCCTAACGAACTTGATGTAATAACGCGATGTCGTATCAACGACGATGGTGAAAGAGAGTCGGCAAATCGATCCGCCTTTTCTACTCGGTTATTGCTTGATAGAGATCGGTTAGAAAAGACGATGCTACTACTACTACTACTACTACTATATCTTTTTTATTTTTTTCTCTTCTCTTCTCTTCTCTTATTTTTCTCTTTCTGTCTTTATTATATTCTTTTTTTTCATTTTTTTTTTATGGGAAATATAAGGATCTTCCGCGATAGTAAAAATCGATCGTGCTTACTACTACTACTTGCTTATCCTGTGTGTTATATATTGTGGATACACTCTTTTAACACATTCACACACATACGTTCTATTCTGTTTTCGATATCAGACGACGAAAGTCTTTAATATCGTAATACGTCCCTGTCTTTTTTTGATGCATCGTTACCGATAATCATCGAACGTTTATAACATTCATTTTAAAGTTTCTCTCGTCATTTATCTTGGTTGATAGTGGTATCGGTACGATTAATAGAACTTATGTTAATGGATGATTTAATTATTTTAATGTTTTAACCAAATTTTTCTTAAGTTTTATATTAATATTCTTTTGTATTATTAATTTAATATAAATTAATATACTTTATGTATTTCGTTATAATTAATTCTGATAAGATCATAAACTACAAATTGTTAATTCATCGTGTATATCTATAATCTATCAAGAATAATTTGATAAGATATAATAAATTATAGTAAAAGCAATAAATGTGTAGCTTCTTATAGAATTATACATTTTTTTTTTTTAAATTCTTTTTTCTTTTCCTTTGTCATTCTATATTTTTTTTCTTTCATACATTTTATCATACTTATCAAGGAAAAATTAGTGTATCGAAGGAAACACTAAGAAAATCGATCCACATTTGTCCATCGTTATTTCTTGATCATGCACATTTGTGAAAATTTATTATTAATCCAAATTCCGAAGGTTTGAAACATGCCATGGGTAACATAATTGAATGAAATTGCAGTAAGACACAGTATACATTTGTATATATATGTATATATATTTTATCTATGGTTTCGTTCATTTTTTAAGCACGACCGGAATTCCTTTATTTCCGTGTATTCTTTGGATCATTGGTGAGGGAAAAAAATAGATGTAAAAATAGTACACATAAGGGAAATCAATTTGATGAATACATTGATCTATTATTGATTCTTCAATGGGTAGCAAAAATGTTATGTTGTACAATACACCATAATGTACCCACCATGCGTGCACCGATGATCAAGACTTTGCAGGAATTTGCTTACTCCCAGCTGGTGTTTTATTTTAACCCCTTATTTCGAAACGACGATTTGCATATTTTAAAATGCAATCATACTATCTATGTAATAATTCAAAATTGATCTAAAATAACTTGTCGTACGATAAAAAAAATAAGATTTATCTTTTGATGTTTCAATTAATTATTATGTTACTTAAAATCATACAATCCCGTCAATAATATTCTATGGGAATGAATTTAATTTTAAATGAAAAAAATATTAATATTAAATATAGATCACGTTTAACATTTTTGTGTATATAATATTATAATATTATACAGTTATTATTATATATATATAATATCTTATCGCGCGTAAATATTATTACTTAAATTTTAAATTTATAAGATATTATTTTAAATTTTATATAAATTATTTATATAAATTTATATTATATAAATATAAAATATATATAAATAATATATATCAATATTATATATTAATAAAATTATATAATATAAATATTAATAATAATATTAAATTAATAATAATAAATATTAAAAATTAAATAATATAATATAGTTATAATTATATTATTTATATAAATTTATTATATAAGATATTATTTTAAATTTGAAATTAAATTTATAATAAATAAAATTAAATTTACAATTTAAGTAGAGTAATATCTACGAGAGATAAGATTTGCAAAGAATTGAAATATAAAATATTTTTCTTTTAATTATTATTTTTTTTTTTTTGAAGAAGAAGAAGAAGAAGAAGATACGAATTTTACATTTCATTTTGTCGAAGTAGTAAGAAAAAAAAATTTTATGTAGAATATTATTTTTATTTTTCAGCATAGATCGTAACCAAGCTGTCACGTATTCCGCGAGAATAATTTATAGAAGACGGGTCTTGCAAGGGAGGGAAAACTCCGCTGAGTGTCTACAAATGGATGCGCTGAAAACAATATACCGCCTCAGAAAGAGAATTGCAATTACACGGCACAAAAACTCTCGAGGGGTTATTATCACGCCATTCTTCTCCGTAGAGGGTTCGTCCCTTAGGACTTGGTTATATCGAGTATATCGAATGGAGTGCATATAAAAGTGCTTGCTCTCGGTATCGGTTTGCGAATATTCAAGATCGCTAAGAAATATCAAAATGGATCTATTTTATACAACTATTAACTTTTACTACAATCCGTTAAAATATTTGGTTAAGATATTACAAGAGTATCTAACACCCCTTTTCTTTTATTTCATCGTACACATAGTTGTACACAGTGTTAGTGTATTTTATTCTTAAAAATGAAATAAAAATGTTAATCTATAAATATAAATCATTTGAAAATTTGTTCAAAAGTTTTAGTATAAATTATATAAATGTTTAAACGTATTGTTTTTAAATATTGCTAATACAAATTTAACACAGTTGTAGTATAATGTTTCTAAAAATAACTAATTTTTTTACAGATTTTTATTGATTTCTGCAATTGCATCCTTAATTTCTTTTATCGTAACTTCGAGTGCAGCTACCTTGCAATTAATTGCATAAACTACTTTTTTTTTTTTTTAGTTTCCAACGATAACAAATATTTTTCATATTGCAATATAAATTATATAGATTATATTTTATAATACAAATTTTTTTATTTACCAAAAATTGTGTGTCAAGTAAATAGATAAAATATATAATTTTAATATATGTAATATATAATAGTTATGTGTGTGTGTAATATATTTTATATTTTATTAGGTTTACTTTCCTCCAGTTCGATATACTATATTTATAATATATTTTACAATATTAATACACCTTTAACAACCACTAAACATATTCTATAAACCTCTTCAACCCCATAGCAAACTTCAACCCACCTAAGAAACTTTGATTTCTCATTTTTATTTTCACCAAAACAAAAAAGAAAAACTAAAACTACTGAAAACTTAAAATTCATTTTCATTTTAGAACGACGAATGGAAAGGGTAGTAAGAGGGTTGAATAAAAAAGAAAAAAAAGAAAAAAAAGGAGATCGATTCCCTCATGTTTCGTCCTTTTTTTTCTTCTTATTCTTCGACACGATCATTCTTTTTATTCTGCATTTGTATCATACCAAAGTAACGATCGGAAATGGGGACGTACTGCAAAGAGTACATGGTACGGACAAAAGAAAACATAATTTTCTAGGCGGGACGAACCATGAACGAAGAAAAGGTAAATACTTACTTACGTTAATAATTGAATAGGATGTAAATGTGTGTCAGGTAGACGCGACGTGCAAGTCAATTATTTGTACACATTGACAAAAAAAAAAAAGAAAAAAGGTTAACAAATCACGGACTAACGATAAATAAATTCACACACTCATACACCTTCCGTGTATTGAGTATTTAACAACAACAAAAAATAAAAAAAGAAATAATAGTACGAATAAATCATAAATTGATATTATTGTTTTATAATTCACACACGTACTTATATATGCATTCTTATATGATATATCTGTATACATGAATGCACACATTCAAGAATACATGTATAAGAGTAAAGTCTCGTTAATTACCCGTATTTTAGTTAAGTGCATTTATCGTCTAAAACACCTTAGACTAAGAACGTACAGTAAAACAAACATTGGTCGCATAACGTCGAGCTAAGGCACAATAATCGTTGTAAGAATCTGTTAGCTCGTGAAAAAAAAAAAGTCATCTATGTTAGTCGTTATCTTTCATTCGATACGCTTAAAACTAAAGATACCACTCGTGCTACGTAATTTAACACTTTAGTGGCCGACACTTGTAAGATGGTAGGACACCACAACACGTATAGATTTTTTTTTAAATTTAAGATATTTATATATATATTTTATTATTTATAATTGGTATAGATCTAGAATTGTAATTAATTTAGAATTGTCATAATAAAATATATATATATATATATATATACACACACAATATTTTAATAATATGTGATAATAACGTAAACGAAAAAATATTTAATTTAATTTATAAATTATGTCAAATATTTTCAATTGATATAAAAATCTTAAGAAAAGTTTAATTGATTTTTATCTATTTTTTTTTTTTTCTAAATGAATTGTAAGATTGAGAAAAGATCGTGTGAAAATCAAATTAAATTCACAGCATTAATCGTTCGTCCTTTCGCATTTAGCTACTTTACCACGTTAGGTTACTACACATGGAAACGATGAAAAGGACTCTTATAGGGTATACTACTCTTCCTAAGTCTCCCTACCTTTTTCCTATTAGTAATTAGCACGCAACACCACGTTATTTCCCCCATTGGTGGCTCGTGGCACGCCGGGTTGGCGCGTGTCCTACCGGAAACTCGCTTAGTGCGCCTCAAACAGACCGTTTCTCATCATACATAAGCTTTTTCCGTTCGTTCTCAGGAGAAAATATGATGTGCTCTTCCTTTAGCAGCTGATTAAATCTACTTACTAAATTTCTATCATAATAAATCTTATTTAATATATATATATATATATATGTATATATAAACATTTACATTAATTATTTATACTTGTCCAATACGACTATTTTGGTTAAAGTTGTTTTAACTTCAATATTTCCACGGTTTTGTTCGAAAATGTATTATTGAAACAAAGTAAAAAATTATTATTTTTATTTATTTATATATATATTCGTTTTTGTAACACTATCTCATATTAGTTTTTTTTTCGCATTTAAATATAAATACTCTAATTAAATTTGTTTTTTATGACGAAAACTGTTTAAGATAACGGTAAAGTTGCTTCCAAGAAAATTGCAATTCTCTAATTATCGATAAAGACCTGTTTGTTATTGATAAAAACAAAAACAAAAAAAATAAACTTGAAATCGAAAAAACTTAAAGCTCTCAACCCTTTTTCACGAATGATAGGACATCGTTTTTAAAAAGTAGGATAACAAAGAATTAAAGTTTGATTTTAGATAAATAAAGGAAAATTTGCTAATGAAAATGACATTAAAATTCGTAAGAATTTCATGGGAGTTTTATTTGGATCGCGTCAGCTGTTGAGCGAACGTCAGACGTCAGACGTCATACTCGCATCAATAAAGACATGTGTCCGATTCGTATATAACCGTTATTAGGACATTGTGCGATGCATGACACACGCGTGATCTTCCTTGTAACTGTGCGTACGTTATTCTACCTAAAATATATTACAAATACATATATCTATATATATATATATATATATATATATATATATATATATATATATATATATATATATATATATATATATATATAGAGAGAGAGAGAGAGAAAGGGAAGTTAGTAGCATACTTTGTGGCCACGTGATATCAAACTTCCTAGCTCGTTCCCGGAAGGAAGAGATTTGGGGAACCCTATGGTTCTACTTATCAACGATCGATATCACTTTACTTCCATTAGAATTATTATTATTATTGGTCAAAAGAAAGTACACTCAACTGTATTAAAGGAAACCGAATATTAATCGTAAATTAGAGAAACGAAATTTAGAAACTTTGTTACAAGTTATAACAATATTTGTGTAATACATTTGTATTCTACAAATACTCAACCCAATTACAAATATATCTATAATTATATGTTGCATCAGGGTTGCGTCAGGGGTTTTTTGTTTTATATATATTACAAGGATTTTATAAATATATTTGTAATTGGATTGAGTATTTTTCATCTTCGTTACATTTATTCTACAAAGCCAAATTTATTATTTTTTGTAATAAGACAATTTGAATTTTGTGTTCATTTTCTAATTTAAAGATTTAGTAATTAATTATATATTTAATAAAAACTTTGAAGAAATTGATTTAATTAGTAGTATGTTTGGTTTGATTGTTACTGTCTTCTGAAGTTTCTTCAAAAAATAATTCTATAGGCTTACTTGTCAATACTATTGTATTATACTTGCGTGCTATAAATTGAGTTTGCTTTGTTGAGACTCCGATAATTCATTTGTTCCAATTAAATAGAATAAGTAGAAATTAAACCCCCCCCCCTCGATATCGTGGACAACTTAAACGTTACTCGATGATAGAAATCTAATTATAAGCGAACGGAGTTTTGTTCGAAAGGGCTGGCAAAGTTAGCAAAAGTAATAGGGTGCCTGAATTTTATTTAGAAGTAACATAATTAAAATCATTTGCAAAAGAAAACTAACGTTAGCAAATTTCTATAATGAAAATTTTAAACTAATTGAAATAAATCTAATTTCGTTTTTTTTTTCTTTCTTTTCATATAAAATTATTTTGTCATTATTATAACAAAAATACATTATTGAGATTTGATATTTTTCTTTTGTGTTGTTTGTTTAAGTATCATCCCCCTTAAAAGTAAATTCATATTTTTCATAGTGTTAGGACTTTCGTAGAAGAAAAATATCGACCTGACAGTCCTGTCATACAACGTACAACGTAACATCATAGTGCGTGATTCGTTCACATGTTAGGACAGACAGAAAAGAGGCTATGCAGACAACGATGGCTATGGTGTTAAACGATCGCGAATCAAAACATCCAATTAAAGTATATCGATATTAATAGAAGGGTAGTTTTTTTTCTTTTTATCAGACTTGTTCATTAAACCCTTTAAATCAAAATTAGACAAATTAATATCGTCGAGAATTCTATTAGAAAAAAAAAGAAAATTATTTCAATTTTATTTTAAATTAATTCGAATTAATTTAAGAACAAAAAGAATTAATTTCTAAATAAAAAAAATATGAATTAAAAATGTTACGAAACTACTACTTTGATACGTTGTTGGTCAAGGTATATTATTATTATTATTATTATTATTATTATTATTATTATTATTATTATTATTATTATTATTAGGAAAAGATGATTAAAGAAAAATATCCTTTTATCTGTCTCATTTCTTCCTTGGTCGTCATGAAATGCACGACTTATGTTGAAACATTTCGTCGATCGTAGGACAACAATAGGAATACTGAATAATGTAAGATAGTGGCAACAAGCGGGCTTCGTAAATAATTCGTAAACCGTTTCTACCGACTCCGATCGTCTTGAACTTTGTCGTTGGGCTCGTGTCTACGACAAGCGCGAGGGGGGTAGTGGTGATGATGGTGGTAGTGGTGGTGGTGATGGTACTTTGGATACCCCGAAAACAATGAGCAATAAAAAAAACGAAAATGGAGAAGCTACTACACGATCGAACTTATGTTCGAAGAGAATAGTTTACTGTTGTTTCTGTCTTGTTACAAAACTCTTTGGAATTATTAAATACAACTCGGAACGTATATTCTGTGTGTGCGTGTTAAAGTATCGATCAGAAAGTACCAAGCTTTTGATAGAAAAAGCTTTCTATACTCGATGATGAATATTAATTGATAAATTATCCATATAATTCTTATTATCAGTTTAAAAAAGAAAAGTTTTCATCCTCCTTTTAACTTTAATTTATTAATTTTTTTTTTTATCTTCAAATTCAATATATATATATATATATATACTTAAAATTTATAAATTAAAATTTATATAATAAAATATTATTATATAATAAAATTTTATAATTAAATTATAATATATTTTTATTATTATTATTATTGATTAATAGATATATTCATTTATTAATTCATTTTAGAACATTAATCTATCTAATGAGTATACACACACATACACACGTGCGAGCTTGATGTATATAAGGAAATTATTATTGATTTTCATTTTGATGAAAAAGGGACATGCAATACTTACCGGTATGAATGTATGTGTGTTTCTTCATATCCGATTTTTGGTGAAACCTCTTGCCGCAATATTGACAGGGGTAGGGTCTCGTGTCAGAATGAATTAGAAGGTGAGTGCTGAGCGTGCTCGATCGTTTGAATGCCTTCCCGCATTGTTTGCACTGTAACAAGGATTTCGTGGTTTCTCAGGTTAATACTTTATTCTATAAGTATTATCAGTTGAAAAGTTTTTCTTTAGTTTTATCATATGTTCTAAGAACAAGTAACGGGTTTATCTTCCTTTTTATTTGAATATTCGTAACTGGGACAACCCTTTTTTAGGTAGATATTTAATCCAAAGGACAGGAATTGCGTGATAAAGTAAGAATGCAATTATTATATCTTTTGTCGACTTCATCTCTTTGTTCTTATTTCAATTGAAGAAGAAATTAAGTATTCAAATAGAATGAACTTCCGTTTTCTTTGTATTCTATTTCCTTCATTGCCACTTGTCGGACATCCGACAAAAATCCCTCTCAACGACCCAGTTTTAACATGCATATTTTTCTTTTTTTAACAAATCTTCAGTGTGAGAAAAAAGTGATCTGAATCGATGGATAAAGTAAGTAACTAAGTAAGTAGTTGGTACTTAAGTAAGCGTAAGTAAAGATCTTTGCAGTTGTAATATGAAACCGATCATGTCAGTGAAGGAAAGAAGAGAAGAGAAGAGAAGAGAAAAAAATAAAAGATAAAAGAAAGGAAGAAGGCACCTTAAAAGAGGGCCGCACCACTGTGCTGTGCTGCGCTGCAGTGCGTTGCAGTGCGCTGTAATACGCCGCGTCGGGACGACCAACGCACCTGTGTTCATTTTATCTTCCTCGACTCATTGTAATGAAGGCGCCAGTCGTCACAATGCTACAAGCCAACACGCCGTGTCTCTTTCCGGACAATATATGTACATATGTATTTATGTAGGTTTGTAAGTAGCTGGATAGGGAATCGTTCCTTTACGAACGCTATCCAACTTAAAATAATACTTTTGTATCGAATAATATTTGTCTTGCTTTAATTTTTTTTATATTTTTTCTTTGGTTTTACCTTAATTCGATGTTTTGATATTAATACTCCTTTTTTTAAATTTTCTCATAAACGTTTTGTTGTTAATTTTGATGAGATAGAATATACGTTAATTTCATCCGAATTTTATACTATATATAAATCTGATATGTTTTTGGGATTTTACTGTGTTAACCGTTGCAATGGTAAACCTGCACTACTGCGTTAATTTGTTTTCTAACTATTGAATTTTCTTACGATTATTTTTATTTATAAAGACAATATAAAAATATTTTTCAAAAATGAACCTATTTATCAAATATAAAATATTACTTAATTATAAAATATTACTGCCCCCTCTATTAAATATAAAATATTACTCAATTATAAAATATTACTACCCCCTCTATTAAATATAAAATATTACTGAATTATAAAATATTACTACCCCACCAATCAAATATAAAATATTACTCCAAATATCTTTTATATATTTTTACATATTTTTCATTGACATTAATTAGAACTATTCGAATCCTTTGTACATTTCCCCTTGATATTTGATTCCCTAGATTTTTAAAAAACGAGGAACATTTGAAACCCTTTACGAAAAAAAGGAATAATACAAATTCAACATTTATTTTTCATACTGTTGTTCACTGTTGTTACGTTAAGATTTCGGTGTGGTAAAACAGAACGGTGGCATTGAATCAGCCCTTTTTTGATCGCCCACCGGCGCAAATACATTCTCCCACTTTAAACATACGAGACGAGAGAGTCTGTGTCTTGTCCTGCATCTTCGGATAATGTTCAAGTGAAACACCAAAACCCGTTCTCTCGCGTGTCCCCGTGGGACGCGTTGTCGAACGTGAAATGACTCGTAAAGGGAGAGAGGAAGTGGGGAAAGGGGGTGTCCCCGATCTTGATCGTGTTGCTTTCATGTGTGGCCCAAAGAAAGAAAGTATAAATAAAATAATGACAAAAAGGTATAGAAACAAAAAAATATCTCTAAAAGAAGAAGAAGAAGAAGAAGTCGATGAAGCCGGTTACGATGAAAACCATCAAAAGTGTGTCTCGAACAAATCCGTACATTCAACATCGAAACTTATATTTTTGTAATATAATTTTTTTTTTTAATTATTATAAAAAAAAAAAAGTGCACACTGGACGTTATCCTCTTGCTTTTTTAAATTTCTTGAAAAAGAACAAAACAGGAAAAAAAACAATTCGTGGTTAAAAGTTTGCGTATTGATTTTGGGTTCGCAATATCGATAATAATATAATTATCGGTGACAATAATTAGCAATTACAATTAATGGAGGAATAATTATTATGTACGGTATCGATAACGGTTGAACTTTTTCTTTTTTTATTTTTTTTTTGTTGTCATTCGAAAGAAAAAAGGGAGGAAATTAAAATACGGTGAAAACGTTCGTCCCGTTTGTAGATCATCGGTAGTGTGAGTGATGAACGGGGCCAGAGGGGTCAGGATTAGAGTGAGAAAAGAGGAAGGACGAAGGAGATAAAAAAGTGAGAGAGAGAGAAAGAGAGAGAGAGAGAGATCGTTAATAAGCACCGCGGCACTTCGTTCATAAGTCGCCAAAGGAAGCGGTGGATTGTGGGAATGAAAGCGGGTAGGGAGTGGAGCACGCCATTGTAGTAACACGACACGAAAGTGCTAACTTCCGGTGGCGCTTCGAGACAAAAGGAAAACACAAGACGTCCGCAAACGTTACGAGATGCTGCTGGTTACTGTTACTGTTGTTTTCGTTGTTGTTGTTGTTGTTGTTGTTGTTGTTGTTGTTGTTGTTGTTGTTGTTGTTGTTGTTGTTGTTGTTGTTGTTGTTGTTGTTGTCATTATTACTTGACCGAAACTTTCCCCAAGTAACATCGATACGATTCGTCTAATAAATTGATTTTAATTTCATTTCTTTCATTCATACATTTTTGTTTTATATATTCTGAAGGGGGAATAAAATTGGCAGTTTTGAAAGCATTAGATATTTGTTTTTTATATCTTTTGCTACCAAAAAACAAAAATATTTTTTTATCAAGTATACCCTAAGAAAGAAATTACTATCAAGTTACGATCTTCTTTTGTAAAATAATCTTGTTAAATCCTTGGATACTCTCTTCCTTTTAAGGGTGGTTTGGCATTGGTAAATTTAAAGAACTTTTAATATCTTTTGCAACGAGAAAAAAAAATCTAAAGATATAAAGTAATTTTATTTATCGAGTATACTCAAAATTTTTATCAAGTTACAATCTTCGTTTGTAAAATAATTTTGTTAAATTTTTGGATACTGAAAATGGAATTCGACGTATCCAAAAAATACTAATTATTATATCTAATCTTTTAACTCTTTCTTTTAAGGGTAGTTCCTAGTCAAATCTCTACGAACATGTTTTCACACTTATTCGTTACCAACAGTTATTGAACGATATAATAAAACTGAATAATAAAAAATTCCTTTTGAAACAAATGCTATAAAAGTTGAGCTTGATAGAAATGGTTGGAATTGATCGGTATCGGGTAAAAGGTTTCCGAGTAGCTTTACACGGCAACTTGGTTTGGAAAAATAAAAATCAGTCCTCCGAAATAAAAACTACGTGACGCGTCTGGCCCGCATATCCTAATATGTCCGCATTACAGTTACGTGTCGGACGTAAAACCACTGCTGAGAGAGTTCGAGCTACCATCGAATCGCACGTAATTACGACGTAGCCTCTTACCGATCACCGATACGTACTTACATATATGTATATATATATATATCTATATGTACGTATGTAACACGTCAAAACATTTGACCCGTTTCCTCGGCACCACCAAACTCCTGGGGGGTACTTATATACTTTCGCAGGAATTTCAGATCGCGTGACTCTTCAAAACTCTCTCAAAATCGGCATAATCAAAGACACATTTTCGTCGTGTTACTTCTTTTCACCAAGTAATCGTAAATTTTCATTTATTTTTTCTTTTTTGTTTTCTTTTACATTCAACACAAGTCAAATAAAAAGAAAAAAAAAAACATGAAAACTAAAGGAGAAGGTTATACCTATTAAAAAATTGAATATTACCAGTAATTATTCTCATAATATACCATCTATTAAATGTTCGTCATTTTGTATTTATCATATTAACAAATAACAAACTGATATAAAGAAAAATTGAATATTACCTTGAATTTCCCCTATAATATACCATCCATTAAATTTTCGTCATTTTGTATTTATCATGTTAACAGTTAACAAACAAATATAAAATAATTCTTTATATCGTTTATACTTAAAATCAATTTTTCCTTTGAAAGATTCTTTAAAGAAAAAGCTCATATCGTAAAATGTTAACTTGCCCGTATATAATTGTATATATATATA
>NW_015148996.1:965248-992812 GCF_001465965.1 Polistes dominula | reverse complement strand
TGTTCACGTCGAACCCAGTTACACGTTTTAAAGCATAGACAATAACCTAACGTTCTATACTACAAACTTGACAATTTATTATTTCTATATCGTTTCAAATTTCAATACTACAAATAGATATACAATTTTCACATACATAATTTATATTATCTGTAATTTACAAATGATCGATTAATGAAAACTATGTCAATGAAGTTGTATATCGTTTCTTTTTCTTTTTTCTCTAAACGAATAATAAAGATTTACGTATCAATACTTGTTTCTGCTTTTTAGAATTACCTTCTTTTTTTTTTATTTATTCCTATTTTTATTCTTTCTTACTTTAACAATGATAAGAATACGCGTGTCATTTTCAAAGTCTAATTAGACTAAAATATTCAACACGACTGCGTCGTATCAAGATGTTAAAAATGGTCTCTTATTGAAAAAATGAGTACAGAAATATTTTCTTTGATACGTTTCTACGAAATAGATTAAAAAAAAAAAGAAATGATGAAGCGATGTTTCATTAAAAAAAATTATCGTTGAAATTTGTTTGATAACAAATAAGAAGGAATTTGAGTATCATCAATTCAATAATTATATGTATAAGTATTTAAATAAGTATAATAAGATAGTATATATTTAATTACAAAGAAGACGTAAGACGTATAATCTTTTCTAAAGAAATTCTTTGACCTCGTTCAAAAACAACCGGCTTCAAATATTATTACAATTGATCTAATCGTGATTGAAATCTTATTTGCTTTTTTTATGTTTATATATGTGTATGTATGTATGTGTGTGTATACTATATATTATATTTTTTAATTTCTCTTCCTTATCTCACCGATTACTCGTGAGCCGCTTAATTTGTTTGAATGAAACTAAACGATCCGTTCTATTTTGACATTTGGAAGATTTTCTTTCATTACATTTAATTGGATGCCGTTGTTAACTAATTATCATAAGAGTTGGGACAAATGTGTTTTCTGCATTTGCGATAATATCTGCTTGAAGAGAGTGTTATGGCAACGATTATCATTATCATCACATCATCATCATCATCTGATCATCATCATCATCATCATCATCATCATCATCATCATCATCATCATTAACACTGTGTCATACGATATTTACGCAATCGCAATTATTAATCCGTCGAGTGAGCATGTTACAATTGTGTGTATAGTATATACATATATATATAACTCAATTATGGTTTACAAATAATTACTACTACGTAGGAGAAGAAGGGAAATAAAAATAAAAAAAAAGAGAAGAAAAATTGTAACAACTGATCAAACACTACGATATATTGCATAGTTGTAAACGATCGAGCATGATCAAGAAAAAAAAAATTAAATAAAGGAAATAACAAAAAAAAAAAAATAATAAAATATTCAAGGTTTTTTTCTTTCTTTTTTTTCATTAACGATAGCAATCGCATAATATACTCGTAGGTGTGCTTTCATTCGATCATGTATTAGAAAAAGAAAACAAAAAAAAAAAGAACATAATAATCATTCTAATCATTCTATTAAATATCATTCATTTTGAATAAATCTGTTTGAAGATTTAAGCGACTACATTCTTGCATAAAAGATAAGTATAAGTAAAGTGGTTTTAACGAGTTGTCGATTGATTTGCATAGATAAAGTCTTTCATTAATACCGAGTTTTACATTGTTGTTACCGGATGTGCTAATTATTTACGAGATTATATACGCATACATTTAAAATCGTCGTAACTTTGTTAAAATGAAAATGAAAAGAACAAAAAATATATATTGCATATATGCACTATATCTGTTAAAGTATTTTACCCAAAAGGGATTTCATCGTTTTTGATAGATCGAACACATTTATTAAATGTAACTTATTATGTTAATTAAAATTATCCATCTCTCGTTCTATCGCACGTTATATATCTTCTTGTTCATTTTTTATTCTTGCATAATTTATAATATACATGATATGATAAAGTTGAAAAATACAAATAACAAAATACATTATTTTCTATAGAAAAAAAAAAGTATATAAATATCTTAAAACGCATAATTATAATCAATTTAAATGAAAAAAAAAAAAAAGAAATGATTTTAATCGGAATACAAATATTTCTAACCGTTTCAATTCGTACTTAAGTAAACACGTGTTTTAAAAGTAAGCACTCTCGCGTACTTAAAAAACATTTTATCACAAATTGACTGCGAGTTAACAGCAAAGCTTTTCAAGGAAAAAGAAAAAAAAAAGAAATAAGAAAAACACGAAAAGTAATAAAAATCTGGATTGAAAGAGTGTGTCTATATATGTGTGTAGGTGTGTGTCAATAAAAAAAACTTAACATGTGGCATCGAGTGAAAAAATAAAAATTAAAGAAAAAGAAGAAAAAAAAAAGAAGTGAAAAAACGGAAACATCCTCGGCTAAAATGTTAATAGCGAATACGATTGCGTTATCGTTTGATGAATATTCATGGAAATCTCGAAATAGTCATGAATCGGGGCTGGGATTGATAGGAACTTATTGACACTCGTTAAATAGGCCGAAATTTGTTTATCCAAGTGTTGAGAAGATTTTTTTAGGGAAAGTTTTTTTTTTCTTTTTCTCTCTCTCTCTCTCTTCTTTCCTTTTTGTTAAGAAGAATGCACGGAAGGAAGAAACGATATATAAAAAGCAGAACGCAAACTATACCATGAAATTTTAACGTTAAAAAAATAAAAATCTAAATTTTAAAACATAAACTCTTTACAATTTTTCATTTACGACCTACCTACTCAATTTTCAAGTAATGCATAAGTGTATGTATGTTAAATGATAGAAAATGACTAATACTAAACGTTACCAATTAACGATGACTTGCTTTTTACGTATTAACACAGACGCGTTTAGTTTTATTCGATAATTTTCTCAATAATTGATGCTACCACGTGACTCTCCAAAAGATAACCGGTTATATTTTCATTCTTTTTTTTTTCTTTTTCTTTTTCTTTTTTAACATTTCATTTTTTTAATACGTGTAATATCGTTAGCCAAGGAAAAAACTAGTTCAATGTTACTACACTAGTTTGAAATCAAATGACAAAATAATTTATAATAAAAAAAATCTCAAATATATTTCATTATTGTACGTAGCAACAAAATAATAATAATAATAATAATAATAATAATAATAAATGAAACATTGAAAATTGATTTGTAATTTAATACATGCATATTATGAACTATGACTACCGACAATTTCTTCATTAGCCTTATTACATTATTATTCATTTAATTGGTAATTGTCATTAATAAAAAATTCATGACTTACCACACATCACGTTCCTAATCGCAATGGCAACGTAAACACGTCAAAACCTTGCTACGAAATCAGGGCTTCCTCTTCTTCTTCCCTCCGTTCATGTAGGAAAAGTTGAACGATCGTCCAACTACTACCTGCTTTTTTGATCTCTTACACTTCTCCCAGAAATTACAGAAACCAGTTTTCCAATGCGTCAATGGAATGCTTTATCAAAATATATTGAAGGAAAATATCCTTGACTTATATTCTTCTTCTTCTTATTCTTCAACTTCTTAATCCTTTTTTTCTCGAAATAAAACGTTAACCCTCCCTGTGGTAGAGAGAGAGATCAAGATATAGAAGGAGAGTTTTACCACATGGTTGACCCAGGTCAACCTTTGGACCAATTGTCCAATTTGTTCAATTGTGACAGGACAATTCAACGTAAGACGGAACTTATTGAAAAATACATACAAAAGAAATATTTTCTTTTTTGATTATTAATTTTAACTGACACTCGACAAATTCAAAAACTACTCGTATATCTTCCTATCTTTGATAATATAATGTGTCGTACAAAATGACAATCGAAGAAAATCGAGAGAAAGATGATAATTATAATTAACGAAGATAAATTTGAAAGATAATATCAAGAAAAAAGAAGATCAGAAAAATTGTCTATGATCTATCGAAATCGTTGTTTTCTATCGTTTTCTTTCTTTGTTTCTCTTTCTCTTTATTTTTCTTAGATTCGTCACCCGGTGTCGTGTCCGCGTGCGCAAGATATTGGAGTGTCCTGGCTAAGAGCAGGACCCTGACTGACCCCGGTGAGCCCGAGGAGGGTACGAACGGTCTCGTATAGTGGCGTGCGCGCCGGTAGCTTCCCCTTACCTGCTCGGGTTTCTCTCTTCTCACCTGCGCACCCGTGCGTGTCTTCCTTCATGCGTGTATGTATACAAATGTAAGACATGTATACGCATACTACACACACAACTTATCCAAAGACCACGCCTACCACTCCGCTACGAGCTTTTCAACGGGACAAGACTTTTATAGTAGAAGGGGCAGCACAATTTCTTTCTTTCTTTTTCTTTCCTTTTCTATCTTTTTCTATCCTCTGATGGATGCACATTTGATTCCTTTACATTTGCATAAGTGTCTCTCTATACTCAATTCTTTTTTTTTCTATCATACACATACACGATTTTAAATTAGTCTCCCCAACCTGATGAAAATAAAAAAATAAAATGTGTATCTTCACCACTTTCTGAATCCTCGTTGGCAAGTTTATCTTAGTAAACCTGATAAGAGAAAAATGGTAGGTCACATCAAGGATTGACCTATTCGATTGATTAAAAAAAAGAAAAAAATTATTTACAAATTTTGTCTAATTTTTATTCCATTTTGTAATATTCATTTTTCTTCTGTACAATTTGTTTGTAGAAGAAAAAATGAGAGACACGTGTAATATTGCATTATTTCAATGTCATCGAATATAATCATCGTAATTCTCATTCCCTGATAAGTAGTCGTAAAAGAAAATTTAAATGACAATTTACAATTTTAAATTTCAAGAACGTCAACTTCAATCTGATATCTATTGAAATGCGTTGACCAGTATTTATTTTAATATTTATTTATAATATTTTCTTTCTTACGAAACTCACAAAAGAAAGAAAGAAAGAAAGAAAGAAATTGATTTCATTTTGAAAGAGAAGTATGAAAAATGAAGGTAATCACGATGATTAATCAGCCCACTGTCGTATACTTTAATCGCTTTTCTTGGTAAGAAGGAACTGATTGATTTGAAACGGTACATCGAAAACGCAATGATCGTTCAATTACGTTTTAAAAATAATATTACGACGGAAGAAGGAACATCATGGGGTGTGGGGGGACGATCATTTCCTTGTAAAGATCGTCGACTCATCGAGATTCATCTTGAGCACTCAATCGACATATATATATTATATCGGAGAAAGGTAGACCCCGAAATTGTGAATGTTGTTGATTGACCACCACACCAGGAGAATCATCATACTGAATGAACAGTTAAGTATATTATCTCTCATTTTTTTTTTTTATAATTCATAAGAATACTCTAAATGACTTCATTTGCAAACTAAATCAAATGAATGTGCAATTAAATGACCGTATAAATAAAATGACAATTTAGATATTAGAAAATAACAAATGGCGTTTATCTATTGAACAGGTAGTTGAGAGAATCCATCTTGAATACCCATTTCATCTCTTGAAGCTGATCGGCCCACCACACCAATGAGCATGAGCACGACGACCAGGTACGTCTGTATAGTATATGTGTGCGCGCGCACTCAAGATCCGCGAGCAGATTTGATTCGGCAAAGCGTGCTGGTGACGAGAGTGGTGGTGGTGGTGTTGTTGTGTAGTAGTAGTGTGTTGGTAATGGAGGTGGTGGATTTAGTATAAGAAGTAGGAGAGACAGAAGTGCGTCGGCGCCGTAACACTCACAGCAAAAGGTAACACAGAGAAACAAGGCCGCCTCCTTGTTACCGGACCGCCTAGTTTTAGATTTAGATCCCACCTTTTCGTTCTCTTCGATCGTCTCCCCCTCACTTACCCCCCTTCATTACAAACATTCTTTCTTATATAGCTATCCAAATATTTCATTATTTATGTATGTATTATACAATATCTAATATGATGAGATATGAACTGTTACGTGTATGCAAATAAAGTATGCGTTTATATTGAAGTATTTTTAAGTACTTAAGATATTAGTACCTTAATTATTTTATATTTGTAATATATATCAGTATTATAATCATTTTTTTTTTACAATAGTCTTATTATATAATTTAACTAAATTGTTAAGTACTTTGATTGATAACGAACATGTATTTACCAAAATATAATATAACATAGATAATTAAACATGAATAATAAAATAATAGTAATCTTAGGTATTTATATAAGAAAATATGTCCTTTTTGGTATCATCAAAAACAGTTGTAGTTATGTATAAACTTCGACGTATAACTGACACAATACAACGACGAAATTACCATCGCAATGGGACGAGCTGGTGGAAAACTAGGTGAAACAGCTGTGAGAACAATACTCATCGTCTATAGTTGAAATTCTTTTTCTTACCCTGTTCCAACCGTTCGTCCAGTATTGCTCATAGTCTAACTCGTTTCATCTGGTCTTCTTCTTCTTCTTCTTCGTCTTCTTCTTCCTGGCCTCCACTACTTCTTCCTTCTTTTTTCACCTCCTTCCTCGAGGTTACTTTACATCGAGGTTACGCGATACATATGTGTGCGTGTGTGGTTATAGAAGCACTGCAGGTGCACTTACCTGCTGGTCTCTCTCTCTCTCTCTCCCTCTTGTTAATGTTTCATCGTCAACGTTCAACGTCAAAGACGTAGTAGTCAACTGCTACACAACTACATTCATAGATTATTATGTAAGTTTCACTTATCAAAACTCCAACACTTATTTGCCAATGCTGCCCCATCCTTATCGTTTGATAACAATAAATGGTAATTTGTTTTTTTTTGTGTTTTAAATTCGCGGAAAGTCTTTTAATATTTGTTTCTTATTAAATGATTTTTACAATTTCAAATGAAATTAATCGTTTGGAAAATTTTTCCATTACTAATGGAGAAAAAAAACCGAAAATAAGTAGACATCGTGTGAATTAGTCATAATGATTGTAATCTAACGTTACGTAAAAAAAAATGGTTATCGCTGTTTTTTTTAAATAACACCTTGAACACTTTTACAGTCTATATATATATATATATATATATATATANTATATATATATATATATATATATATATATATGTATATATATGTATGTATATACAGATCAAAGATTTGTGATAATTTTAGTTAAAACTTCATATTTTTTTTTTATGAAATTTGTGATAAATAAAACACGTCTCATTAGATATGAGGATTTTTTGATCAATTTTTTAAAAATATTTTATAAAAATTTTGTATTAACTGGACAAAGTCCATTGACTTGTCTAATTAAATATGTATACATTATTAATGATTGTTAATCATTTTCTAATACACTATTTCCTGTCAGATAGTAATAAATTGTCTGACAACGTGCGATATAAGGAACAAAAATGTTCCAACGTTGACAGTTTTATACAGTTATGTATAATTTTGAAGTTTAACTAATGCAAATGTTATGATTTCAAACGATTTAACGATCATTCATTTGTTAATTTGTTAGAACAACAAAATAAAGAAAAATTTTCTTTAAAGTTTTCTTTATTCGAAATATAAACAAAAAATTGTAAATGAGAGCAATGCAGAAATTGGAGAAAAAAAAATAAGAAAAAGATTGACTCTTGTTTTTTTTTTATCTCACACGCATTTTGGCTTTTATACCTAAATATATACATAACTGTATATGCGTACATGCATGTGTGTGTGTATGTGAAAAGATTAAAAGTGGTTAGTATAGAAAAGAAAGAGAACAGTTTTCGTTTCGCCGCAAAAAAACTTTCTCGCCATTCAATTGAACCAGAAAGGATACAATCTCTCTCTCTCTCTCTCTCTTTCTATTTTTTTTTTATTTTTCTTTTGGTCATTCTTTGTCGAAAAAGTCTGAATTTTTGTATAAAGTTTCACGAGTCCATTATTTACATATACACTTACTAATAAGTTATTTTGCATATTCGATCTTTCAATGAATTTTATCTACTTATTTTGTGGTGTCAGACATAATAAGTTGTTACAGTACGTTTTACTAATTGTAAAAATAGTTTTACAAAATAAATAAAAGTATCTTTTTAACCCTTTACCTTTCTATAAATTCTTTGTCTTTCAGAACCTAAAATTAAAAAATACACCTGTCAACGAAAAGCATCAAATTCAATTTCTCATTCGTGCACAAATATAAAATGTTGATTAACCCTTTGAGTGATGAATACTTTTAACTAAAATGGTTTGTAGGAACGGAATAATTGATTAATAATAAATTATATTTAATAATTAAAGTTTTTCTTTCTACAAATATAATTTAATTAATTAATATAATAATATCAATATTAATAATATAATAATTAATATAATATATTAATATTAAGTAATATTATATTATATAATAACATTATTAATATAAATTATATTACATTATTTTACATTAATATTAACAAACACATACATGCATTGATAGACCACCACTCCGGTAATTTTTACCAAACGCATATATGCGTCTATAGCACTCTAAGGGTTAATCATTTTAAAATGTTTTTTTATTTATTTTTTTTCTAAATTGACATCCTTTCATTCATTTTTAGAATCAATAAATTGTTCCATAACGTAGAAAAATGGAACTTTCGCGGATATGAAAATAAAGAAAAAAGGATAATAAAAAAAAATTGTAACCAACGTATCTTTTTAAGCTATGCGTGATCCAGTTGTCCTGCCCACCTTCATTCGAGGTCTTGGAGATCAACCAACTCGATTCCGGCCCCAGTTTTCGTAATTCACGGGAAGTTTCGCAATATTCAGAAACGACTGTAAAACGCCCGTAGACGCCCACCGTGCTGATTCTCTTTTGGACTCTTTACTCTTCATTTAGAATACCTTCTTAAAGAAGGATGACTCTCCCTATAATAACCGGAAATCATCTTTTGTTCTCTTTTCATTCTTCTTTTATCTTTCTCCCACTTTTGATAAAACCATACGCACGTTGGGTCCGCCTTTTCTCTCTACAAATTTATTTCAAATAAATTGTTAAATAATTAATAATCAATATTAAATAGCTTTTCTTGTTTTACTAAATTTATTAAATAGGTATAAATAATTATTTATTATTTATTATATTAAATATATAAAATTATGCATCTAAAATATGCTTTGGTACTAACATTGACAATTCTAAAAGTGAGAATAAATAAATTAATTTTATATTAAATTTTATTAATATAATAATATAAAAAATAATACAAATTCATATTTCTTTCTATCTTTCTCTCTCTTGAAACAATTAGCATAATTAGTAAGAGAAATCGATGGGATATGCCTAAGTATAATACTCACTTACCAATGTGCATATCAAAATATCAAAGTACATACCCCATATTCTTGTTATGGAAATCACTCGAGCTTAAGGCATAATTAACAAAGTATACCGTCTTAATTATGGTTAATTATACAAAAAGAGGCCTCAATAAAATGAACACTTAACCATTGCTTTTGGTATTTCATTGGCACGAGCTACGAACCTTCGTATTGAATCATGCTTTCTCTCTCGTTTATTCTATCAAATTAAATTCAATTTCTTTTTTTTTCTTTCTTTCATTCTTTCTTTTTCTTGAAGCCAAGGTTAAAATCGGTTCGCAAATAAATACGATGAATAAAAAGAAAGGGTCGTTTCATCGATGGGAAACTCAAATTGCAGGTGCAAGTAAGAATGCCTAATAAGCGTGGTCTTTTGAACAAGAAAAGTGAGAGAAGATTGAGAAGTGATGCCAGGACGATTCGTGACTCCTTTTTTGAAAAAGTCTCGATCAACTAAAGAACCAAAGAGAGAGAGAGAGAGAGAGGAGGAGAGAAATAATTAATGAATATTCGTAATTACCATACGATTAAAAGAACGTACATACGGACAAGTAGAAGATGCTGACACCAAGAACACACGAATCGCATGTCACCTTCAATATTTCCCGTTAAGAAAGCCATGCTCCTATTACATCATAAAATAAAAAGAAAAAAGCATAAATATGTATCTACGTACAAGATCATATTCAAATTTATCATATTATTATCTTTAAAAGATAAGATGTAGGTAAAAGGGATATAAATTTCACAATAATTATTACATGCAACGATATTATACGTCAGGAAAAAGAAAATTATTGGTTTGTCTTGATTTTTGTATTTTTATGGTTTAGTTAAAGAAATATTTACAAAGGTTAGGCTTTTATAATTTCTATTAAAATAAATTTATAAAATCTGTGATAAGAATTGAAAGTAAGCAAATAAAAATGACTGCTAAAAAAAATCCTATGATTCAGATACGCATAAAAATGCGTTGACTCGTCCATTCAAATTAGTTTTGTTAGATTCGATCTTTAGGAATTGGTCATTATGCAAAAGAAGAACCCACAGATGGGTTTATTTTTAGAGGAATTTATCTACGGTAAAAATCTTATGAAGAACTCGCGTTCGTTACACTCCCCGTCCTGTTCTTCTACCGGGTTTGACGAACCGAAAGATCCGTTGCACGAAATCCTTCCTCCCTCATTTCAATTTGTAATTTTTTTATTTGTGCACGAACGAACCCTCGGCGGGGGCTGGCCACCTGCGTTCTTCTTTCGTAGCCAAGATTAAGTGGTTTAGTTAATCTTAATCCTTAAGAAATGCACGTACGAGAATTCCTTTTTCTATTCTACGAAAATCCTACTGGTTTTCCTTTTTTTTTCCTTCCAGAAATTAGACTCGAATTAGATAATTAATAGGAACACGAAAGAACCGCGACTATCAAAGTCGCAAGATCAAAAGACGCGTTTAGACTTCATTTTTTAACCACACGCATGTTTTTCTTTTTCGTTGTTAGACTACTTCAGAAAAACCACACAATAGGACGAAATAGAAAATTACCCTGTAACTGTCCCTACCCAATATTATCTTCCCCGTTTATTATTTGAATTACCGCGCGCGTTCAAACTTCACTATAATAACCTTCTTCCCTATTTCCGATCATTAGAAATACCTATATTTCACTTTACAATAGAAAAAGGGCAACACAAATTAGACATAAATCAAAGTTAAAAAAATCTTAATTACGTAACGTGTGATAAAAAAAAGCCAAACACACATTTGTTAATTTTAAATTTTTAATTCGTGACAATTTAAGAGGAAAACAAAATGTATATCAAAAGTCAGTGTAATCGTGTGCGATCGGTCAGATGGGAAGGTGTAGGAAAGATGCACCCACGGATGCAACGAGCGGAACGCAGCTAACACAGGCGGCCGAGTTTGCGCGCGCGCGTCCACCACCACCACCAACACGTCCGCCTTCTCTTCTTCCCTTTATGGGCAATAGGCGGATCGTCCATTGGCGTATAACGCTAATCTTATATATATTTTTTTGTTCTTTTCCTTTCTTTTCATTACTCTATGATGCCGGACACCACATGTTATCGCAGAAGGTTAACTTATAATACCTACGATTCGATCTAACGATTTTTTTTGCTTAAATCCAAAATACATTTATTATACCTCGTTAAATTTTGATTTGCTTTATTCGTTAGATTCGTAGAAATAAATCACAAATAAGATATCAAAATGTAATACAAATATAACAAAATTACAATAAGTTAATTGTAAAATTATATTAGTATTACCACCTAGTAATATTTTATTATATTTGTAATTTCATTAAAAAAAATAACAAACCAACTATAAACATTGCAAATTTACATAAAAACTGACCTCACGTACAAATAAGTGAATATTTTAACAAGTTGCAGTCAATTCGATTTTAAATAATAAAATTTTGTATACAAAAGTGTTATCAGTTAAAAGTAATATTTAAGGTGTATATATATATATACATGCATGTATCTACATAAGGACATAGATTTTAAGTAGCATATTGTATAATGTTGTTCCCGATTACGCCAATGGAGGAAGAGCACGTGACTTTCGGGCACGTGTCGGCACGTGCCACCTTTCCCACGGAGAGCACGCGCGTCTTTCCTTCTTTTAACCCCCACTACTCGAACACGTTCTCCACTTTGCACGAGCGCACGGGCGCACCTTCTTCCTTTCTCTCTCTCTCTCTCTCTCTCTCTCTCTCTCTCTCTCACTCTCGTCTTCCCCCTCTCTTTCTCTCTTCTTCTTTCTCCTACCTTTTTTTTAACTTCAAACGTTTAACCTTTTCTACTGTTAACAACCACCACCACCACCACCACCACAACCACCACCACCAAGCAAGGAACTTCTTCTACCCTTTCCAAGTTCCACTTACCCCCACCCTGTTTTAAGATCCTAGGGAGACGACTAGGTAAGAACTTTAACTAACGACTTTTCCCGCTCACGTAACCAACCAACCGTGCCCTACGCTTTTTAAACGAAGATGCGAAGGTTCACGCCGACGTAAGTCGGCGGCAGCGGCTTGCTTCTTCTTCCTCAGTCTCGTTCGTATAGTAACTCGTAGGGGCTGAAAACACCTGTACATTGTCGTAGCACGTTACGATACTCTTTTGCTTTTAAAACAAGTACTTTATATATAATATACTTTATTCTTTTTTTATAGAAGGTAACAATATTTTGGATTATAAAATGAATACTAGTCTTATATTTTTATGATGTATATTAATTTATCTGTAAATAATTATAAAATCAATACTCACATTTAGCTAATAACAATCTTTGATTTTAAAACGAAACAATCTTGTTGAAATTATTGTGTGTGTCTACTACTTTATATTATCCCTAGTAGCACAAAATATTGAAAAATATTGAATACATGTGTATTTAATATTTTATATGTATTCAATATTTGTCAATATTTTGTGTTACTAGGGATTTTTGTTAAAATCATAAAATTACAATATTTGATTTGAATTACAAAGTTAAACGAATTCATTTCTAAATTTAATGTAAAAAAAGAATGAAGATAAGCAAAAAGAAAAAGTATCATCTCGTATTCTCCCCCTGAAAGGTAAGGTAAGACAACAACAACAAAAAAGTAATACTAACGAAGTATCTGATTGTTGATAAAAGTTGGTCACCTTGCCGTGCGAAAATCTTCGATACGCACACTCGGTCTGCTATTGCATTATTCAGTAACCAAGTTACGTAGCGACGCGTAACACGCTCCCTAGGACTGACTGTTTACGTATGTATATGTAATAGCTCCTTGTCGTCCATTTAGATCGTCCTTTCGTTATATAAACTACCAACAGACATACTGTGTGCAATAGTATAAGTTGAATAAATGTGACATGGAATTACTACTACTACTTTATACATAAGTCACATACACAAACATATTTAATATAACATATAAACATAAAGAGAGATGCAACGAATTACATATGAGTGAGTGAGAGAGAGAGAGAGAGAAAGAGAGAGAGAGTAAAAAAACTTTTTTTTGTTTATAGTAGTATTAGTATAATACACGGATGACACACAACTAAAGTAAAGATACATACGTGAGTACGTGCGTGAGAGTACGTGCGTGCGCTCGTGTATGAAAAAGCGAAGCAGCTGCAGAACCAGCAACGGTCGTATACGCCCGCACACGCTCCTGCAAAAGAAGGACGATTAAAACAAGCGACGCTCCGAGAGCTGCTACAAGAAGAAGAATATGAGGAAGAGGAAGAAGAGGACAGGTAAGAGACGTAAGAGGACCGGTTTTATGTTCTCTCTTCTTACGTACCCCTTCCTTACTTTTTAACAAATATTATAAATATTTCATCATATCTTCATTAACAAGTTGAATTCAATTATTTTCTAATCAAACCTGTTAATACATTTTAGTATTATAATTAGGTAAGACATTGAATTAAGTATGAATCACACAGTGTAGTGTTACTAGTGTTAGTCACACAGTAGTAGTTAGTCCACAATATTGGATTGTAACATATATATTTTGTTTATTATTTTATTTTTTTTTGCAATTTGGGTATATATTTTTTTATAAATCAAGAAAATAAGATAATTATATATTACAATCCTACATGTGTTAGATAATGATTATTAATTAATTAATTAATTAATATAATATATAAATCCTACACGTTAACTAATTTATATTTATAATAATTATTCAAGCCTACAAAGAACCACGAATAAAATTTGGTTGACATCACCTAATAACAATTTAAATTTAATTTATTCTAACTCTAACATTAAATAAAAATTCCTTTAAAAATTAATACACATTTGTGTTTCACATTTAAATATTTGAAATATTTGAAATTTCTATTAATTCCCTTTCATCCCCGTTTCCCAAAAAAAAGAAACATGTTGCAGGATTTGACATAGGCTTATCCAAACGGAATGGCAAATTAACGATGAACTATTAACTATTCTTATAAAACGAAAAGGGATTCAAGGCTGTGAAATTCCAGGACGGGGGAGACAGTTGTCCAATTCAAAACGGACTTTTAAGTCTGTCGAGTTAAACCACTTATAACGTCGCCGGCAGCCGGTTAGAGTCAGTGTCGTTGGCCGAACACCTGGTTTAAAGCCTGCGGGAGGAGGATCTGGTAAGCGTGTATGGTGGTCGTTCATCCCTTCTAGGCTGATCAAATGAAGCACTACGATTCATGAAGGAGACCGAGCATAAAACACTGTTGCGTTGCGTTGCCTTACCTTGCCTTGCGTTGTTAACCCGCTCCACTTGTGAAACTTTAGACAATCGGCTCGTTTCTCGGTAAGCGTTTGTCAACGGCTCTTTTAACGGCTGATTTAACCAACTCGTTGATCAAAAAACCCATCAAAAGGCCAAAAAAATAAAAAAGAAATTAACCTTGACACCTTGTCGATATCTAACCGCATAATCGTCGCAGTTATATAAATTGTGGTCTGGGATTTAACACTAGATTTTTGAAAATGATTTTAAATAAATATTCATTTATATTTTATTGTAGATATTTGATGTTTTTTTTTTTTTTAAATATAATACTTTCTATTATGTCATTTTATATTTGAAATTTGTGCAAACAAAGTATAATATTATAATAAATAAAATAAAATAAAACTCAAATATCTGGTTATTCATAAGTGAACCCTTTACAAAAATGAATACACGATTAATGAATAATAAATAATAATTTGAATACGTAAAAGATATAATCTTTTCCTTGATCATTTATTCCAGATATAAATGTTGAAGCGCAACAAGTAGTACGACTCAAAGATAATGCCTACGGGTCTAACTACAGCTTGTATTGTATACTTTTAACCACGTTAACTTTGAAGTTAACGTTATCTTAACTAAAAAAAATAATCTTTTGATTGTATACATCGAAAATGTATGAGCATGATGACAGTCAAAGTCAATGGTTAGTTTCAAGTTGGTAACGAGGGCAAGCTGCGCATTAATAACTCGTAGATCAAATAAAGAACGATGCGAGAGAAAGCGAATTCATGCCTCGTTAAAAGAAGGTGGAGGTTGTGGAGGTGGCCACAAGAGAGAAAGACGTCTTACCTGGTGTGTTCTTTACTTCTCTCGAAAGATACCTTTGTTCTTACCCTTTTGCTTGCTTGCTTGCTTGGTTAAAATCGATTTCGAAATCGATATGTCGAGTTTACAACCACTCTCGTCGTCTCCTTTCGTTTCTCTCCAAACTGAATTATGTTTTTCTTTATTAAAAAGTCATTATATAGGAACAAGCATCGTTAAACTCCTATTATGTTTTTCTTATGATATTGCACAATTATTGTATCTTGATAATAAACTTGATAAACAAGTATTTCATACGTGTTTCTTTTTTCTTCTTTCTTTTTTTTTTGCTCTGATATTTTACGAAGACAATTTTTCCATTATCTTTTAAAGGTTCTATTTTAACATATGAATAAGAAATGTTCTTCTTTTTTTTTGTAATACGTTTAAATAATTGTATATATTTTTGCAAGAATTTTTTATCATAGATTTATTCAAAAATAAATTAATTTATTATAAGATTTTAAGTGAATATTAATAAAATATTTTGTATTTCCTTTGAATACTGTACACGTATTTCTATAGATTTAATTGCTCGTTGATATGTCTGACTAATTTTAACGATTGTACATGTACTACTTACGTGGGTAACATTATTTCGTTTTAAAACTCGTTGTACACCAGCATCAGGAACAGACATCGGCCTCATTCAGAAACTTTTTAGCGATACGAAACGAGAAAAGGTAATCCGAGGAATGGGTCGTACGAAAATCGTAAGTACGAAAAACTCAGATTCCATGCATTGGCACCGTCAAAGAATGGAAAGAGATCAAACTCGCGTTTTAATAAAGAAATGACATGAGATATTTGGTAAGCATGTTCTTTACATGTAGGATATACATATGTAAGTGAGTTACTTACTTACATACGTAAATATTTGCACGCATTCTCGCACGCGCATTCTACGTAGGAGTAAATAAAAATTAATTCATATGTACATACTTACATGCATACATGTTGTACACTATATATATATATATACACAAAGGTAATGCATTTTATACGAACACGTTTTACTAACTCACGAAAGACGAAAAAGCTGCTCGTAAGTCTACACGATTCGTGTGCACTTGTCACGAATAAATAAGGTCGTCTTTCGAATTTTTTTTATATGTTGTAAATACTGTATGAGTATATGTATATATACATATATGTGTATACACGTAAGTCCAAACCTCGCGAAATTCGCGCGTTATTTCTTAAACGTTTCCGTATCTGCTCGCATCTTTTTTCTCTTGCTTTATTATGACGAGTTAATGCGAGGAAAGTTGATACCATCCGGTCGTTTCGAGTTACTTTGCACCACGCTTATTTTCTTTTTTTTTTTTTTTTTAATTTGTTCATTCTTTTTTTTCATTTCATTTTATTTCATTTCATTTTATTTCATTTCATTTTATTTCATTTCATTTTATTTCATTTCATTTCTTTATTCTCGCTTCTCGTTTCTCTCTACACCTTTTCATCCATATAAATATTTATATTCTTTTTTCAAGTGAAAATTTCTTTTGAATGGGAGTGATTTGAAAAAAAATGAAACACGACGATGCATATTCGATGTATAATAAAATTGTTGAAAATACTTAAACGTGTAAATAAATGATCGAAATGATCAGAGAAAGTAGAAAGATGAAAAAGAAACTGAAATTTATCGAAGTACATATATTAAACGAACTAATATGAAATTCTAATCCACCCGATATTTGTAACTTCCTTTCATCTCTTTCTCTCTCTCTCTCTCTCTCTCTCTCATTCTCAAAGTCAAAGCATTTTAGTTTCACTTCAAAAGAAGAGTTCCAAGAGAATCTTTTTTTTTATCCGTATATACGATGCGACAGACTGGGATCGAACAAGTTCTTGACGCAGTTGGCCGATGGTTAAAATGTCTTCTTGCTTTTTCTTTCGTATTTATTCAAAATTCAACCTATCGCTAATCAGATTCACACTTAACATATACATATTATACTTTTAATCGTTTAATATATCATAATTATAATAAAACTGTCAGTCAAGAGAATGATCTTCCTAAAATATTTGTCATTAATTAAAAACATCATTTCAATAAATTAATACACTTACTATTCTGTAATAACAAAAATCTTTAATCTTACAAATATTGATCCAAAATAAAGAAACAAAAATCAAACGAAATAAGAACACTTACAAAAATATCATAAATCAATTCTAACAAAAAGTTGCTAGAAAAAAAATAATTTAAATTAAAACCAATAATACATATTAATATTCTTATTATAATTTATAAATAACAACAACAAAAATATAAAATAGTTTATCTTACAATTAGAAATATTCATAAAAATAAGGAATGAGAAATGAAATAAAAATGATAAAACATATTCGTCAAATTTGAATTGATTGAATTTCGAATGAAACAAATAACCCAAATTATTGTTTCTATATCTGCTAATTAACGATCGTTCTTATTTCTTTAATCTTGAAACGAGACCATAATGGAGAAATCCTGAAAGGGCGAATCCCGTAAGGAAGAAGGATTCGAAAGGCACGCGACGGACACGCGCCACGTGCTGTGAGGGAGCACCCAAGGTGGGCTCTTTTTTACCTTTACCTTTCTCTCTATCTAACAAAGTCTGTCTGTCTATCTATCTCTTTCCTTTCCTTACCTTTCCTTTCCTTTGCTTTACGCATTTGCGCTCGTGCGTCCTGGTATTCGTATCGAAGCACAACGATGGGCTACGATCGGAGAACGGTCGGATGGTGTCATCTGGCAAGCAGAAGACCCACCAAACCCAAAAACACATGGATGCTTCGGTTTCCTCCTATGAATTCTCTCTCTCTCTCTCTCTCTCTCTTTCTCTCTTTCCATGTATCTGTCTCTCTTCTTTTTTTTAGGGCGTTACCGTATGCCCCCTATATAACGGTCGAATGTGTTTTTAGTGGACGTATGTCGAATGATGATGTTCCAAATTTCAAATGTTTTATGAATTCTACATCATTTTTATAATATTCTTATATTATGTAACAATAATAATAATCTTGATTTATTTGCAAATTCTTTTATCTATTATTTTAGTATATTATACGTTTATGTAGTGTGATTAGATATTAGATTAATAAATTAATAAATATCTTAATGGTAAAATAAATAGTTATATCAAATTTTGAAGAATTACTATAACAACTTTAACCTGTATATTCCTCTAAATGTTATTTATTCCTAAACAAAAAATATATATATATAATTATATTATTCGTTAATCCTGATACGTAATTATGTGTGGTACGTGTATATATATATATATATATATATATATATATATATGTATGTGGAATTAAACGAATAAGGGTTTTAGTTTAATGGTGGTTATATGGACCATATAAAGATCTCGATCATCGATTCAAGTGAAAATCTTTTCAAGCTTGCCGATGGAACCGGCTTAACCGGGAACGGATTCGGCCAGTATTCCAAGTTCCGTGCTTTTCTTGCTCCACTTGAGAGAAAGTTTTTATACAGACGCGTAAAGCAAAGAGCGGGTTCTCTTTCTCAAAACGTGTCTCTCTCTCTCTCTCTCTCTCAGTAAGATACTTCTCCAAGGCGGCTTTACCTGCCTCAGGCAAAGCCACGAAAGAGTTAATGCGAGTACATCCCCGCTAGTAGTAGTCCCATCGATTCCACCACAAGTAAAAACCGTGAACTACTTTTGCGTGATTCTGTTTTTGGTATCATCGACAATCCTGAGTGTGTGTATATATATATATAAATATTTCTTTCTCTTTCTTTCTATGTTTCTATCTTTTCTTCTTTCAACTACTCGTCCCACCACACCTGTTGTGTCCCGTTTTACGACCAGCTCTGATTTATTCTTATTTTTATCATACCTTTTTTTCATCCCGATCGCGCGTTTGTTCTTTTCTTTCTTTCTTGTTTTAAAAGAACTTTTTTTTCTACCAATTATCTTTTAGATTTTTTTTTTTTTTCAATATTCATTTGAACGATGAAACAAATTTGAATGATGAACATTTATATCGAAAGAAATGGACTCGATTTAAATTTGACCAACATTCCAAGATAGGAAAATACGTATATATTTGATCATTCAATTTTTTATTAATAATTACGTTTAATCGATTATCGAATACGACTTGAAGGATAGATCAAATTATTTGTCAAATAAATGGCACATATTGAGTATTCACGATTCAATCTAATTCTTATTTCCTTTAAAAAGAATTTCTATTCCCTTTTTTTATTTTTTTTTTTTTTTTTATTTCTTTCGACTAATTTCATTAGATTTATATTCCAATATTTAAGGGCGAATTAATTGGACGACTTGTATTTAACAATTTTTTTTAAATACGATCAAATCGTAAAGATAAAATTAGTATTCACATAAACCATGATACACCATATTATTAGGTTCGATTTAATTCCATCTGTCTAAGGTACGTACATTCGATCACCATTAAAGAGAACATCAATGTAATATATACTAATCTTAATCTCTTAATAAAACACGTGTCACCGTTTGAAAATACCACGAGCATATACATTTATGAGTAGATTAGGTGAATACCATTAGTATAGGACCCATAAAAAGACCCAACTAAAGAAAAAAGAAGCCACTACGAGTATAGTTAGAAAGTATAAAATAAAAATAATATGAATAATAAGTAAGTAAGTAGAAAGATAATCTCTGAAAAGTATGACGATGATCTACATACATCAGTATAAGAAAAAAAATCCAAGAAAAATCATGTAAGTAAGTATGTAAGTAAGTAAGTAAGTAAAACCAGTCTTCTTTTTAAAAAAAACAGTTCACATGCGATGCCATTCGTATTTTTATTCTTTAAAAAAATAAAAAAAATAAAAAACGGAGTATCTTTTGAACGTAAGTATGGAGTACGGATGAAATTATGGAAATTGGGGATCCCGCGGGAAATTCTACTCTCGTGTAGTCCAACAGTGGTGACGTAATACATATGCGTGTGGGTTTCATGGAGAAAGATGGAAGTATAAATGCTATGGATATGATGGTTCCAGAATAAGAAGATTCTTCTACAGGATTGAAGAGAATCCAACTATCATTTGCCATTTGGAATTATTATACCGAAACCTGATCGAAAATGCGGAACCACGTATCACGTTCGTCTACTTAAAGTGATTTCACCTCTGATTAAGTCCGTTCTGGTCCTTCCAATTCCACTTGCGGCCCATTGATTCTCTTTTTCTTGTTTTTTTTTCTTTTCTTTTCTTTTCTTTTCTTTTCTTTTCTTTTCTTTTCTTTTCTTTTCTTTCTCTTTCTCTTTCTTATAATATTGGACTCCATTTCTCCGTTTCCTCTTAAGGAGGTCCTCGTGCGAACGCAGTAGTATTTCAAGAGAGGAATAATCGGAGTAAATGCTTTCGAGATCGATGCACATTTTTAAATTCGTTATGCATACGAGACAGATACATGGGGATTAAATTTTTTTAAAGTAGGTCTACCAGAAATATGCACTCTCTTTTTTTGTTGCTTAATTCGTTTCTAACTTTGATCAACGTTTTTCTTATTTTTTCTTTCTTTTTATTAAAAATTGTATTACTTTACGTTATCGTTAAACATTACGAATGTTAAAAGTATATATTTTTAAATATAATAATATTTATAGGTGTCATCGTCTAAGTAAGTTATGAAGATGAAATTAAATCGTACCCGAATTTAATACTCTCTATCGGTATGATGGATTTTATTAATGGGAGTGAAATTTGTAAATGTTATAGTTATCGACAAAATTTATTAATACTCTTTCAAGTTTTTAATATATTATATTATAATAGTTTATAATTTTACTTATAATAATAATTTTATAAAGAATAACATTAATACGAACACATTGCATAACCCAGGGATACCGATTGAGTATTAAACAAATTTAATGTAAATTATTTTGAATATACTTTAAAAAATTGTTTATAGAATTTTGTTTAAATTAAAAAAAAAAAGATAAAAAAAAAGTAATGCGAAATGCAGTCTTTCGTTGTTACTAACAATAAAATCGTTTCTGAGATTTCCTCGAAGTGGGCTTTCCCTCGAAGAACTAAAAGACAAGTTTCTCGTAGTAAAAAGCTTCCTCGTTGAATTCCTCATTGAGTGAGGAAAGAAAGAAAGAAAAATAGAAAGAGAGAAAGAGAAAGAGACAGAGAGAAGACAAGCCGGCTGCGAAGAAGTATGCGTTGTACGACCTTGCACCTGACGATCTGTCCACAAAGCTTCTTTTCCAAGCGTTGAGTAGACGTATTCGTGCAAGTCCTAAGAAATGGGAACGTTAATGAGGTACTACCTTCTTTCCTTGATTCGATCCATAATGAGAGATTTTTCTTTTGTCCAACCATTACCAAGTAAATCACAATCTATTTCGAAAAAAAAAAGGAAGGAGCGTGATCGAAACTTTAGTACTTTTCAAATTCTATGAAATTCCTTTTTTTTTAAACCATTAATTAACGTATTAATTAAACCTATTATTAAATGCACGATTTAATTAAACGTATTCATGATTTTTTTCAATTAATTTAACTTACAATTGTATTTTAATTTTTTATAATAAATCAAACCAAAATTACAGTTACTTTAAAATATATTATATTTTCATTTTTATAATTAATTTCAAATTCTACGAGATATTCTTTTTTTATTATTAATTAAACGTATTATTAAACGCACGATTTAATTAAACATATCCGCGTTTTCTTTTTTAATTAATTTAACTTACAGTTTAATTGTAATTTTTTAAAACAATCAAATCAAAATTACAATTACTTCCAAATTTATTGCATCATGAAATATTTATTTTTTCATTCATTTTTTTAATTAAAATATTTGTCTATTATTCTAGTGCATAAATAACATTTATAATTATATAAAAGTAGTTTACATGTATATGTTATGTTAATATGAATTAAGAAGGATTGTGCAAAGGTTTTGCACTGAACGAATAAAACCTGAAATTATAAATTTGATGGCGAAAGCTACCAAACTACATATTACTGTGATAATTACATCTTGAAAATTACTTTATAAAATATCATACACAACCAAATAACAATACAGAATTGAATGTTTAACAAACATAATAAATTAAATAATACAAATTAAATTGTGTCTCGAATGCAAATTGAAATTAATTCGCGTATCAAATTAAATTTTGATTTTACAATAAATCTTAAAAAATTGTAAATTTCTTTTTTTTGTGGTTTTTTTTTTATAACCATTCTGTAATAATATTTTAACAATCCAAAATCATTCGTTAAACATTACGATTTTATATCAAAAAGTTTCTCACGATGTACTGACAAGAAAAAAAGGTAAGTATACTATACGAATGAAATTACATTCTCGTATGTATATCCTTTCGAAATTCGAAGGAACCAAAAGGGAGTAATTGATGAGGTAAAGGAAGAACCGTATCGGAGTAGTGAATGGGGAGAAATATAAAGAAAGAAAGAAAGAAGCAAACGCTTTCATCTTTCGCTTTACCTTTCGGGAACTTGGAGTAGTGCGTGAATGAAGTCGTAAAAGTCTCCCTTTCGTTTAGAGGCCCATGAATGAAGTCGCAAAATATTTCCAACCTAATCGAAAGAGGAGAACTTCTTAAATGACAACAAACATATATCTACCTAGTTCTTACATTCTTAAAATCGAACGACACATTCAACCTTTAAATAAAATCAACAAAATTACGTATCAAATTTATTATGAATATCATTCAAATTATATAATCATATCTTGCATGTTTCATTTTTATTAATTACAAATCCAAAATTTCTAAAAATTAAATAAATTATAGTTTATTTATTTTTTATATATTATATTTATTTAATTATAATTTCATCGATTACAAATCAAATATTTCTAAAAGTAAAATAATTATATATATATATATATAAAATTATATAATATATTTTATATACTCTATACTATTATATATTATACTTACTATATTATACTGTATTATACTATTACTATATTATACTATATATATTACTATAATATCTTAATATATATAAATTACGTGTCACGTTGTTTGTCCACAATGGATTCCTAAACTACTGAACCGATTTTAATAAAATGTTGCACACTGTGTGCAGTTTCATCCAACTTGAAAGATAGGATGGTTTATATCTCAATTTATAATCGCAATATTATTTTATTGCGAATTATTTTTTTTATTAACAAAGAGTCATGATTATCTCTGTTAGTTCGATAAGATTCTAACAGATGGCGGTATAAGGTAATTCGTTGACTTAAAGACGTGTGTATCGGACTGATTGTGAGCCGCAGTAACGCGTGGCGGTGCACCCCTAGTACTATATATATATATATTACTATAGAATATATTTTATATATTATTATACATAATAGTAATATATAAAAATTACTTAATTCATTATTAAAACTCGATAATCTTACATGTTTAATTTTTAATCTATTTGTAACCATATTTAGAAAAATTTCTATTCTGTAAACCATATGATGTTAAAAAACAAAACCCAAAAAAGAAAAAAAATGATAAAAAAACATGAAGCAGTAATTAACGTCAATAGAATATTACAGTCATCGAAAATAATAGAAATAGATCAGAAAAGTTAAACGAAAAAGTTAAAAATTACTAAGCTGGTGCATTGACGCTCAGGTATAGCAGGTAGTAATAGGTACAGGTATTTAATAAAGGAATGCAGAAGGACTACTATTGACGGAAGTATCAGCTGTTGGTCGGGCTCCTTTTTGAAAGAACGTGTATACAAGTCAGGAAAGCCCTTTTTAAATCTCTGCATTATAAACATGAAAGAAGAAGAACTGGACAACGATGATGGACGATGATGAACGATCATAAAATATCTGAAAAGATCTTTATTAAACGGGCTTAAGTTATTACCATAATTTTCGAACGTTTGAATTTACAATAAAGATTTTGTATGTATCGTTGAATCGAATGAAACATTTTTTGAATTAATTTAAATCCTCTTGATACATTCTAAATTAAACTAAATCGATTATTATCAGACATTTTGCATCTATTATTCTACATACTTTTAAATATTACTAATACATATTTTTACGAGACACGATTATATTTTGCAAATATCTTATTTCATATGTGCTCACATAATTAAGACACTTTGCAAATATTAATCTACATATTTTTATAGATTAATAATACAAATAATGTTCTGTAAAATAATAATTAAATTCATTTTTTTAATTTTCACCTAAATCACTTTCATAATTATGGGCAGCACGTATTATATGCAATTGCAATATTGAAAAATAATAATATTACTTTGTTCTTACATAAAATAATTTGTAAAATAATACGATCCTTGTTTAGTAAACAAAGTTTGAAATATCTGACATATTAATACGAATCGTATGCCTATTTGGTAATAAAATCGAAATGATTTTAATGGAGGAAATAAAAAAACAAAGTAAAAAAAGAAAGATGGTAATCGGCGGTTTGATATCACGTAAACGTTTTCTCTCTTGAAGGTCTTTTTTTTGAAATATTACGAAGGTTATGGATGAACATGGTTGATAATGTCCTTGAGGAGACAACGATACGCGTTTGGACGATAATCATCCGCAAAGTAGTAACAGGAGGAATACGTAAAACGATCGGTGTCTTTCATTGGATGCTTGTCCAGGAATATGAGAATACGGTTCTCTTTGAATCGGTACACGGCATGCAACAACGATGGCATCGATTTCCATACGTGCTATCCCTGCTTCACACTGTATATAAACCGAAAGAGCCCATCGCGTAATGCCCAGGTGATTCCCCTGGAATTATTAACCGCAGATGCAAGTGCAACGAATTATTGCGCCCCAATTTTTCAGCCATTAAAGAAACCGAACTGAAACTTTCTTCCTACCTTTATCCCTCTACGAGTATATAAAATATATATGCGTAAAAGGGGACAGGAAATTTTTCAACGACACGGCACACAAAGTAACATTAAATAATATCAGTATAAAACGTTAAATAAATAATACGCGATACAACGTTGAAATTTATAAGTATCATTCGAGTTGAACAAATTTTTCATTCAACTTTAACGTACAAATGTAACTTCAATTAACCATAATTAAAAAATAAGAGAAATTTTATTCATCTTCCTCTTCATCTTTTTTGATTAACGAGATTAAAAATTCAAAAGAAAAAAAAAATAATTACTTATTTCGTTTCTAGACGATGATGATTGAGAACAATTAAATTCTGATATGTAAGAGTGACTTCTTGTCGAAAGACAAATTGGTGCAATACAATCGCGTTTGACTGTGAGCATATGTTATGCAAATGTTCGCGTAAATATCACTCACGTGGCACGATGCACGCGGATGTATTATCGAGGGTGAACTCAAGCGCGCATACACATACTCGTAAAAAATTATTTTTCCATCGTGCATGCAACGGCGAGTGTACCAACGACGAGTGTACCAACGACAAGAGTCAAACACGTGCCCGATGACGAAATTGTAAAATATTCGCATTCTCGTTTCTTTTCCTGATCCGATATCATCCGAGTTACGATATTAAACTGGACATTTGGTATTTTTATTCTTTTTCTTGATTTTTCATTACCTTTTTATTTGTTTCTTTAATTTGTATAAATGTTTCATTTTATTATATTAAATGTTAAATAATGCTAACCCTTAGATTTTGGTTATATGATTTGAATCAATTGGATATTTTCTTTTCTGAATGTAAAATTAAAATTTATAATGAAACTTACAATTCTAATCAATGAACCTAATCAACGTTGGATTATTAGTACCCTATCAATCATAAAAGTCAAGTAACGTGGGCTTAAATTAGTACCATAGATGGATGTTGATCAACGAACGAAACAAAATGGGTTTAACAAAAAAAAACCTGATAATATCGAATAAAATGTCAGTAGGTATTCGTAAAGAAATAATTCGCGAACTCTTTAATGGTAAAAAAAAAAAGGTGAAAATATAACATTAAATTATTATACAATTATCGATTAATAATAAGAAAAAGATTTAACGTAATGCTCGTATTTAAAAAAAAAAAAAAAAGAAAAAACAACAACAAAACTTAACAACGTATTAAATTTCTTTTCAGTTTACAAAAAAATGTTTCATCAACTTGAATTTGTTATCGCCATTTGCAGGTAAAAAAGCGAATCGTAAGAAAACTAATTGCTTCTGTTCCTCCCCATCTCACCCCCTCAGCCCGTCCTTCTCATGACTTCTTATATCGTTACGGTCTCTTTTTAAAACTAATCTTTGAGAAAGAAAGAGAAAGAGACAGAGAAAAAGGAAAAAAGACAAATAAAATATCCTCAAATTCGCAATGGGAGAGAGAAAGATGGCTTCGTACTAATTTGATGGAGAGCAATTGGGATTTAATGAAGGAGCCTCGCGCCGCGCGAATCCTTTTGATAAATTACTTGACCGGAGAACGTATGAAGAAAAAAGGTACGAGGAAGAAAAAGGAGAAACGGAAGAGCGTAAAAAGAGTTTCTTCGTTCGCATTTGTTAAGCCGCAGTGATTGGCCCTGTGACAGGGACAGGTGCTTGCTTTTGTAAAGTACAAAAGGGGGTACTCCCATATTTCCTCCATTTACTCTATTTCTTTTTTTAAAAATACCTTTTATTCTTTTTAACTAAAAATAAATTATTAATCTAATTATAACGATGGAAAAAATAGATAATATATTTGACCGATTTTTAACACTTATTGGTTGTAAATCTCACGTGGGAAGTGATTTACAAATAAAAATATTTTATTAATAATTAAAGTAATTAATAATTAATAATAGAATATGAAATAGTTGTAGTGCTCACTTAAAAAATATAAATTAATTCTAATAAATAATAACAATTTTGTTAAATATTTACTAAAATAACTTATACCTTATGTTAGTGAAAATTATCAATATAAAAACCTAACAACCGATATAAGGGTTAATATACAGGGTGATTGGTAACTGGTGGTACAAGCGAAAAGCAAGTGATTCTACATAAAAAAATAAATAGAAAATATTTAATAAAAAGGTTAAGTTAATAAATTAAGTAATATATATATATACTATATAGTAATATATATATATAGTAAATAATATATA